>CBVK0100581378.1:0-11628 GCA_900067695.1 Picea abies
CATTTCTAGCATTTTATTTCTATTCTGCATATTTTATATATCTGGTATCTTGCACTATGTTAATCTTGTTCTGATCTAAATGTTGTTACTCTGCAAAATGTGCAGGCAACAAGATTTGTTAGACTAAATAATTTAACAAATTCATGAAAATTATGTACAATTTTGTTCCAATAATGCATCATAATTATTTCTTCTAGTTACTAATGAAATTAATTGCCCAGATAAATTTTATGGGTGGATATTTGGATTCATTTTTTCAATACATTTCCAATTACTGCTCCCTTGCTCAATTCTGAGTCTTGCAAAAAGTTATGGCCATTTGAATATTACCCAAGAATTTTTTTTGTGCATACCTTAACCATGTGCAAATATGAACTGTATTTATGTTTCTTTGTACCTTCTCTTCTAGAATTTTGTCAGGATCCCAATTGGGTTCCTTCATCATCATAATTTCAACAATATGTCCAAGTTTCACCTATTTATGGGTTATGGTCTGCTAGATACAACCTGTTGAAGTTTCAGGCCAATTAGTATTTTTGTTTGGCGTTGAATGTTGCAGGTACCTTCTATGCCCTATTAATCATTTTTAATGTGCCTAGAATTTTGAATTAGCTCCATGAATGTGTTCTATGGTTCAAGGGATTTACATAGACTGCTCATGTGTCTCAATCTGATTCCAGAGCAGGAAGTTATGGCATTTAGAAGTTAACTGGGGCTTAAAATTTACTCTCCATTGTTCGGGTTGTAAATCACTCATCATAACTTCTTTTGACGAATGGGATACACCATTAGAAAGCTATCGCTGAGCTCTTTCATTTGAGCTACAAAAACTATATTTTAAGTGCATTGTTTTTTAATAGCTAAAAACACTATTTAGGGCCTCAAAAATGCCCTGCAAAAACATAACCTTCAAAAATACAAAAAAAATCATAGAAAATCGATGGTTTTTTGTTGTTGTAGTCCACAAAATGGACTTCACGAACACCAATTCTAAATTATACACCCATACTCAGCATGCACAAGTTCTACACGTGCAACGCCAAAATGTATCGCATGCGCCACATACCCATATCCAGTGTGCACAACTTTTGTGTCGTGCGCCCATATCTAGCGCGCACAACTTTTGTGTTGCACATCAATATCTAGTATGCACAACTATTGTGTCACAGACCAATATTATGTGCACATTGTGGGCTCTACACCACACCACGCCAAGGTTCACTCTGCTCACACCGCGCACCAATACTCCTTGCGCACCACCAATTCTACTATCGTGTGAGGTGAATATTTAACGCACACACACCACGCACTAACATTGCGCATGTACCAACAAATTTTCACTATGCTCTGCCAACACTCAATGTGCATGCCTTGCACACCAATATTATGTGTGCACCACAAGCTCTATACTGTGCGATGTCAAATTCTAGTGCGCTCACCTACGCACTAATATCATGCATGTGCCACCAATTTTGCACTGCGCAGTGCCAAATTTTAATGTGAATACCCCCTACACCATTATTTTACACGCATCACCAGCTCTGCACCGCATGGCGCCAAATTTTAGTGTGCACATCCGCGCACTATTATTTTCTCATGCATCACCAACTTTGCGCCGCGCATCGCCAAATTTTAGTGCGCACATCCACGCACAATTTTTTTCCACGCATCACCAACTTTGCACCGCGCAGCACCAAATTTTAGTGCCCACATCCGTGCATTATTATTTTTTCGCGCCTAGCTAATTTTTCCATAATTTTGACTCGTGAACTTTGTATTCATCTCTAGCCCATACAAGTCTGGTATTGAACGAGAATCTTTTTAGTTAAACTTCACACGGCCATTTTTTATCCTATAAATACCAATTTGATCTTTGCATAGGAATTTTGACATTTTCTTGTCGAATTCCTCCATAATTTTGTTGCAGAAATTTGGGCTTTTCCCAATTTCGCCCAATTTTGTCCTGGGCATCATGGTCGCTCTGTAAACTCAAAAATTTGACCATCTACAGACCCGGACTTCCCCATTAGAAATTGAAATTGATTGTTTTTTATTTATGGGCTCGATTCTACACATTACCCATGAAATTTCTCTCAATTTTACTGCAATAATTTAATCAAACAAGTTGCAGACATACACCAGAAATTAATTCTCTGTGAATTTATGTTGCAACATTCTGCTAACTCGGCCCATCCAGGATCAATATAAATTGGGCTCTGATACCACATTGAAACATCCTCGGTCATCAACTGGGCTATGCCACTAAAAATTTTGATCTCTGATACAAATTTAAATCATAAAAATACTCTGCAAATGCAAAGATTCATACAAAATAATAACATAAATATGCATGCAACATGCATAAGAAAAACCCATGAAAACAATTGCATAAATATTAATGCAGTGCATGAATTAACACACAAATTACACTTATCTTTGATTAAAAGAATACAAATTGTGCGCAGACCTTCCATGTTCCAACCAGCCTTAGACCGCATTACACATAACTCTTAGCAGTGGGTCACCCCCGAGCTAGGGATAAACTCCACCTGGGTAAAAGATACCTAACCAAGATAAGGTATCTCAGACAACATGAAACTCATTTACAGATGTCAACTTGAACCAACAGTCTATAGTCCCTCATTCCCCACATGTTTGTCCCACCCCAGGAAGTGTGCCCCTTCTCTGCTCAACCCCCACTTCTTTTTCGGGACTTTAGCAACAGGTCAAGCAGGAAGTATCAAAGCCCTGTAGCTACAGTTTGGCACCTTCAGGAATCAATTCTCAGCAATTCTCTCACCTAGAGTAAATGCTCATGGGCCTGACAACCCGCCTCTTCAAATCCTACGGGCCTGACAACCCACTTCTTCAGTCCAGCTCCAAAGGTAACTAGGGTACAGGTACAGGTATAGTAACAATAGGGCACGAGTGACAGTTGAGTGAGTGAAGGAATGATGATAGAATGACAGGAAAATGAACTAAGTCCAAACTATATGTATGCATGTTCCGAACTTGGCACTTGTCATGTTGAGAACTACCTTGGGCCCACTTGTCCTCATCCTTAGAACTTAGGATAAAAAAATTATCCATACTTTATACTTTAAGGAATATTAATATAATATTCCTTTGGGCTTAAGCCCCTCTAGCTTAACCCCTTATCCTTAACTCTTAGCCTTTTCTCTATCTAGTAGAATTTAGCCCCCATACTCTTTTACATGGTTGGTTTGCAGCAGTGATGTGTTTTCATTAATATTTGCATGTGATTACATATTACAATGATGGCTCACTAGCCATTTTACATCTAGCTCTCCAGCATAATAACTGCATAGATACTTTGGCCTCAAACCACATATACACAAAGGCATTATGGCCCCAAAACTGCGCACTTACTCCCATTGTACGGGAACTCAGGACAATGCACACCCTTCCTTTAGTGCGCAATCCTCACACACTTACACGGGTGCAGGGCATTCACTGTTATGGCCTAGGGACAGTGTTTCTCCTATTAGTCATGTTGATTTGACAAGGAATGGAAAAGACTCAAGTTGCTCTCACATTGTTTGTTCCAGGATGGAGTGAACTATTTTTTTATAGGGCAGGTTTGACTTGTTTACAAGTCTAGTCTAATGTTGAAGATGTAGGCTCAAGAGACCTCTTGTGATGAGGGGCTTCTTGGTGGATCTACTCAACATTAGAGCCCTGTATTAATTAGATGTGCATGTGAAGAGATGATACATCAACAAAACTCATGAACAACTTTTCTAGTGAAGAAGAAATGCCAAGAAGACAAGACAAACAATTGATAAAACCTCGAAAAGCATTAAAAAAGATATTGAAGACAAAAGTACAAGTCGGCCCCACAAGTAAATTAAATGTGACTCAAACTATATAAATAAAGGCTGGATCATTTCATTTTGGCACGTCACACAACTCTTCTTATCAAGTGCACAAGTCTCAGTGGCAAATGAAGTTGCAGTTGCCAATTGTCAATTGCAATTGCTAGCTGCTAGTTGCGCAAATTTTAAGGTGCGCTATTTTGTCTAGGGTTCGCTATCTTTGAAGGTTCTTCCTCATACAAGGGCGAAATTATTTGTGTTGGGTTTCTTCGTATTGATGGTGATGTACTTATTGGCTGGAATTATTCTTAAGAAAAGTTGTTGGGTTTTCTCTCAAGGTTGGGTTTCCCAAGATAAAACCTTGTGTCTATTTTATGCATGGCTATATTTCTATGATTTTGTTGTTTCCGCTGCAAATTTATTTTGGTTGAAATTTTCAGTGTGTAATCATTCTATGATAACAATGGCATAAAATTATGTCTGAAATCATAAGAAAATAATTATCAGATCTGAAAATTGAAAATTCAACAAAAGGAACACTTTCAAGGGCCCTCCATAATATGGGAAACCTTGGTAATGTTTTCCCACTAGTTGGGAAATGGCTAGCTTGGAAAGTAGGAAATGGTAAAAGTCAAAATTGGTGAAGATCCTTCGAAAGTTGTATTGAAAATTTCAGACTCTCGGGATCTTTCCTAAAAGCTCTTCACAATCAAGATATATTTTGTCTAGCAGATGCAAAATCTACAAATTTAGTTTCAATGGAGACAAGAGTGGAAGGAAGCAACCACTCTTGATCTACAGAATGATCTCATTGAAGAATGGGAGCATTATATCATTCTTTTAAAACACAATGCTCTTAAACTGAATGATTTTGAAGATGAACTAAAATGGTCAGAAAACAAATGCATGTGAATTTATACAGAAAAGCTTGGTTATGCTAAAAAACACAAGTGGATGTAGGGGAGGAACAATGGTGGTGGAATAAAAATTGTAAACTTAATAGTGACCGCATTTTTCTTTTTTTAAGGCTTGCACTGTTCAACAAAATTTTAACCAATGATAATGGATAGAAGAGAAATTGGCATGCTCCTAGGTGTATATTGTGCAAATCCAATGAGTAATCGATAAATCATGTATGTGCAATTCCATTATGCTAGGGAAGAAGTCTTAATGTTAGCAAATGGTAATAATAAATGAGAAAATAAGTATTCAATGTGCTATTTCAAATCTTTGCACAGAGATAAATCTGTGAAAGCTCATAAAGCCCTTCATGGCTTTCTTATGTGGAGTTTTTGGATTACAAGAAACTTAATGTTCGCAAAAGGTAATAATAAATGAGAAAATAAGTATTCAATGTGCTATTTCAAATCTTTGCACAGAGATAAATCTGTAAAAACTCATAAAGCCCTTCATGGCTTTCTTATGTTAGCAAAAGGTAATAATAAATGAGAAAATAAGTATTCAATGTGCTATTTCAAATCTTTGCACAGAGATAAATCTGTGAAAGCTCATAAAGCCCTTCATGGCTTTCTTATGTGGGGTTTTTGGATTACAAGAAACTGTTAGATCTTCGAAGGAAAAGGCAATCTTCATGCACAAAGATCTCATCAGATCAAATATGTCTATGCTAGAGACATGAAAACATGAAAATGTCAGCCCTGCCCGTAATCTTATCGAGCTAATGATAGAGAAATCAAAGGTTTCGGATTTTTTGACTCTGTCAAAGAACCCCAAGTATTTGTGGGGTTGGTGGTAACTTGTCTACTAATGAAAATCATCATGATTCTTTAAAGCATGCATTAGGTCAGGACTCGAATAACAGAGCTGACTTTGATACTTCATTGCCACTTTTGAAATGTGCTACTGATCAAGTGATTGCCAGCATCCAAGGCATGGGGATTCAAAAATGCTCTGTATTGGGCTAATGGCAAAAATCACATAAAAATCTAGTTTTAAGTCCAAGTATGATCATAGTTTACAAAGTAAAAAGGTAGTTTTCATAAATCTCTTTTGATCATATTCATCGTGAATTCAACGCTCCAGCAGACGGCCCATCTAAAGATCTTTTTACAACACAGGAAAGGCCTTTATCTGAACAGGTGTTCAAGGATGAAGCTCTCCTAGTGTCTTTGACCCCTCTCTCTCTTGATTGCATGAAGTTGTCAGTCTCGGTGACAGCTGGTTCTGATTTTTTATATGATCCACGTTGGTTTTTATATTTCTTGGTTGATAGAATGAACTAGCCTCTTAGTTGGGATTAATGTAATGATTTTTTTTAGTGTTTTTTAAACAAAGTTTCAAGGACCTAAAAGGACCTAAAGCCACAGAATGACTAATAATTTAAACTACGATTGATAGGTAATCTTGATGACGATTGCCTATTTTTTATTTAAAGACAATTGGGAGCCAGTGCTATAGAAGAGTTGCTTAGACTTGATGATATATATTTTGATTTCAGCTCTGAAATATTGAATATAATGTTGTTTTCGTTGGAAAATATAAAGCAACGCAATAAGAAATATTAACAATAATAAGAGCAGTGTGAACAAAGAGAATTGACGCCAACATTGTGGAAAACAAAGTCAAACGGGAATTATAGGATTTTGATTGACTACTTAAAAATAGCTCACAAGAGAGAACGTCCATCCCTGGGGTACATTAGGTGGATTAATATTTATGATGAATAGGTGCTTTGGTGAGTTAGTAGCTCCGATACCAAGCTTTCTACCCTCGGGATGAAGGTGATGACAACATGATAAAGCAACATGAACAGTTGCCTAATGAGAAACAGCCTTCCGCATGAGCATACGGGAGGTGAGGATAACTTGATGGCTTGTTCAAGATGCATAGGAGGAGAGTTGAAACAATAGACAATTCTAGGTTGCAACACAAATAAATTGTCGACATTAGGAGTGATTCTTTATCATTCTTTGGTCCTTCAAAAAGCCTATGGAAATCTTGTATTGAGAGCCGATAATAATTAAGTCATTCCTAACATTAGGGGGTTGTTATGATATTATAATGGTGAAAATATGGCTTTCCAAGCATATTAAATTTTCAAGGTTGTTGAAAGGTGCAGTTAAAAAATTGAAGACTTAAAATCCATTGACTTGGAGAGGTCGAAATGAGAAGTCATTTCCACCTTTAAAGGCGTATGCACCCTTTGGAGATGATTCAACCTTTTAATAATAAAGTCCTTGTTTTTATTCTCTCTAATTTTTGTGTAAGCATCCTTAAAATTTTAATGCAAAGTACTAAACATTTATATGGTACCTAATCATAGTCCGAAGAAAGTAAAATAGCTATCTATTTATAACATCATTTAATGTAGTCTCCAATATCACATTGATGTCTACTTCTATTTCTTCTAAACTTATGGATCTTACACAATGGCCACAAGTTCTTGGTCATAGTATTCAATGCCTTTATATCCTGAACCTTTCTCACATCCAAAATCCTTCCAACACTCGATCAAATTCTAATTTATTTAGTGGCCATTGATCTTGTCAAGAAGATATGACATTTGAACTACCTAATAAGAGAATGGAAAATTCCATGTTGCTAGGACGATAAAATTTATTATCAGATGGACAAAATATTGACAAACGATTAAAAATTAGAAGATAATGAAAATTAGCACTGCCATAACAGTTCAGGCATCTACTCAGTCGAGATTACAACACTATGTTAATGGAAAAAGGGAAAATTGCCTATATTATTTTCCCTTATAAATATCATAACTTTTGGCAACAATCTATTTTCTCCAGTATTTATGAAAACAAAATTTTATTAAAGACCAATTACAGAAAACTCACAAACGCCTAGGTTCTTTTAATCTCGAATGCCTCATCAGAGGTGGCTAAAAACTTCAAATCAATCTCCGGCAGAATGGCCTTAGACCACAACATTTCCTGCCATCCACACTAAAATGTACAACTGGATTGTCCATGTGCTTAGCCAGATTACCTGCCCTTGTATTTAATGACCATGCAACATAAAGCTGTTCAGCCATCTAATAGCTGAAGATTGTCTGCCATCTGAATAGCGATGAAGAGCTCAGATGCATACTCTCCATATGATATTTTAGTTCTGTTGGCCTCTCCCTTTATTAGGACATTTTCATTTGTGTGTAAATCCAGAAGTAAATGAGACCTGTCCCTGATCAGCCCAAAAGGCTGTGAGGAACTTGCACAATCAGCCTCGACAGAGGAAGAATTGACACCATTTGTTCTGCCCTCCTCTTCACCATCAGCCATATCTTCATCACAGCTTTTTTCATTCAGCTGACAAGAGCGTAGCAACCTTCGCTCCGTAGTGTTTTCACATGTATTTCCTACACAAGCTCTTGTTTCACTCGGATTAGTCTCAAAGCAAGTAGAGAGTGATTGACACTTCTGATCCTTTGCTCCATTGTTGTATAACACAAGCTCTTGTTTCACTCGGATTAGTCTCAAAGCAAGTAGAGAGTGATTGACACTTCTGATCCTTTGCTCCATTGTTGTATAGCTTACTAACAAAATATGCAAAAACGATGTACACTCAGCAGAAGTGGAGCCCTCATGTTGCTTTGACCAATCACTGGCCCTGTTGTCAGAACAATCCACATGATAGTTCAGTGTGTTCACCACTCCTTGAACGCGGCTTTCCGCAATGCACCTATCAGCTCCGGTAACAATGTTCAAGAAACTATTGTTCTCCGTAATATTGTTCCCAGCAAAACCAAGACCTTGTAGAAAGCTGCCATCTGCACAATGACACACATATCTTAAGTTGAATAGATGAACACGGGCATGGAGTAAAAGTACATGAAATTCAACAATAGAATAAGTTGAAGCTGTTATCTGACAATGCTCGAGTGATTTTAAGAATTCCAACCTTCACAAGGTGGCATTTGTTTATCATCAGTATCTTCAAATGACAGCATGCTTTTGCAAGAAGGTGCCCCAACGCATTCGCACACTGATTTCAATAAACATTGAATTTGGTGCAAGGATGCAACATTATGTACAAATACTAGTGCATCTTCTTAATCAGTATAGCTCTACAAGCTACAAACATTAATACAGAATTGCAATTGTAAAAGACAATTTTTATGCTCCCTAAACAGAAATTACCCTAAATGCATTGGCTGATAAGCTCACAACGAAAGAAGCCAAGTGGTTCTTAGCATTTCAAATTTTATTTCCATGAGAAAACCCTATTTATACTTTCAAATAAAAAATTACCCACCCTGGTCAATTCTAATTTCTAACACAATGTCTCTAAAGGTATTTCATCTGTCACTCCAACAATGCATAGGTGTTATACCATTTTGTAAAAGGCATTGGCTAGCTGTTCTACGAAATGGCTTTTTTCGTCAGAATCTGGCAATATAAATTTACACGAATCACTATTTTTTGTTGTTCAAAATGCATTTCTCGATGCAGAAATGGATTCACTATGCTGAAAAACTCCCAGAGAACTCAGATTAAACAGAAATAATCATTCAAATCCATGAACCAACAATTTCTCACCAGATTTCGGGCAAATATCCCCGGAAAAAATCATCATTTCATAGAACCTTTAGCCTACGGCTTTTGTAAAATTGGTGTTCACTTAATGACTGCATACTCAGAAACATCGTTCTTGAAGTTAGATCAGTCCTCAAAAGTGTATCGTAATAACAACACACGAGTTTTAACAGAATGTATGCCCAGATGTTTCTTAAGCACTCTAATATATACAGCATTGCCTCTTCAAGATACACAAGTTATAATGGGTGCAATCTGCAAATGTCACCAAAAATTTTGCAATAGATTTCACATGAAAGCTTAAAAAGAGAAGATCCATCTAAACAACTTATGCAGGCAGCTAAAACCGAGATTGGAAAGCAATCAATTTGAGTTTTAAACCATAGCTACATAGCATTTAAAGCAAAAAATAAATAAAACAAAAAGAATTCCACGAGTTTCTACAAGACAACCTCAACTGCAAATAGTTTAAATTACCAAATGCATCCATGCAGGTTAAGCCAACTCATACCCATAGATTGAAGGTGGTGATGCCTTTTACAGTTAAAAATTGGTAAAAGCCTTTGTATTCTACAGAACTGAGAAGTTCAAAATGCATAGGAAGGTAGCAACATCAACAACCAAACACTAACCATCTTAAGGGTACAGCACTGTGCAACTCCCTAAAGAATTAGAGTATACCTCTGCATAGTTCTGACATAAGACTAGAAACTTGGTCCAATTAGTGGCAGGCCTAAGCCTTTACCACTAAATTAAGAGTATGTAAACCACACAACGCTTACTGTATTTTCTATGAAAATGGCACCCAAATCCTGCCCAGTCAACTAGTACTTTTGTGTAGCTTCTGAGAGTGACGTTTTCTTTAGAATTGGATGGTTATTTCACCTCACACAAGATCTCTGCCTGTGCTCTTCTTCATCGGTCTTTCAAGTTTAAACCCATTCTCACCTTCCAATTTCTCTTGCAAAACCATTCCCCTAAACTCATGGAATTTTCTAACTAATTTCCTTAAACAGCCTTTTCAGTGGCATATAGCTTGCCAATCATTATAGTGTCAACGGAAGATCATATGTCAAAGGGGAATCAAAACATGCCACTACAAAGGATACACCTAAATATAAATCCTATCAAATACAGAAAAATGCCTCAATTGATCAACAGAAAAGGCACCTACCTTCTCCTCAAGTCAGTTCTCACTCAAATTTAACTGAACAAGGCCATGCAAAATGAAATCTTGACAAAGCTTCAATCCTCCATGGGGGTCAACCCGACAAAAGAACATATCAAGCATGCTAACTGCTGTTGTTCGCATTGCCAAGCTCCTGCTTAATTTAAAAGCTCCATTCTGCAAGTTATCGCCAAACTAGCTGTAAGTACTCAAGCAAAATGTTTCACCATTTAATCTTTCATTACCAATAATCAAATGAAGCTTATCTAACCACTCCAATGTATGTGCCTCCAGTTGCCAATGCTGAGATACTTGATGATGATTGAAGAAGATGGCAAAGACTTTCTATTGACATTTTGTTCAATGCCACATCTGTTATGTCAAGATCTGAAAAGCTGGAAATACAGCACCAAAATATCATATAAAAATTAAGATGTTCAAGTTAATTTACTATTGAAAATCTGAACGGAGCCCATTATTAGCAAGCAATTTATTTTTTGCCAATTTACACACTACTAAGGAATCCAGAATGAAAATAAAAATACCTTTTCAACAGATTAGCCATCGCATTCCCAGAAATGGGGTTCTTTTTACCTGCAGAGAGACCAAATTATTTACAATTGACTCTGACCAAATTTGGACTAGCTTAAGTAACAATTGCACCACACTCAGCACATCTGGCACTGCAAAAGGCATCAACCAGTGAACAAATTTTTTTCAAAACAAAGCCATTGGAAAACAGGTGTCACTTGAAGGAAGATAAAAGAACGCTTACAACGCAGTAAAAGGCTCCAATGGGAGTCAGGGAATATGAAACTAAATATTAAGTATATAACTTAACCGAAAAAATAAGGAAATAATGAGGCATCTGTTGAGATTTACAAGGGTCAACAGAAGAAAAGATGAAAAAAATCTCGCCCAAACTTTGAAATAGCTTCTTCACAAGTGTGCTAGAGAGAGTGCAAAAGCCAAGCACAAGTGCTGAAAAAAAAATATGCAAATCCACCAACGAGAAACATGCCAATAATTTAAGAAAAACGCCAAAATTAAGTGCCATTAGTGTTATAAATTAAATATTAGTTTATAATGGTCAATTAGAAATTAGACTTAGGCA
>CBVK0100581379.1:0-11628 GCA_900067695.1 Picea abies
TATTCTTGTGACTTCTTTCATTTCTATTTCCAACAATATACTTTAAGTAGTCATTTTCATTTATCACCACACATTTTCACACATTGAAGGACATAAAAGCTATCCCATATCAAAATTATGTTCTTCACCTTACGTCATTAAAAGTGGTTTGTGTGATTCATAAAGATTATGATAGTGAAAAACCTCCATCAACGCTCCTTAACAATAAACAAGTTAGGTTCATGCCCCCAAATCAAGACTTCTAAAAGGTAAAGAAACTTAAATATAATGTACAAAAATATCCCTCATGGACAAAAGAAATTGTGGTGTATATTTAGATAAGTATCCAAACAATGCTCCATAGTTTGTTTTCATCAAAACATAGTTGTTTTCCTAGGGTACTTCATGAAATCTAACATATTTTTTTTCCAACACAAGGGATGCACTCTCTTTTTAAGTATCCATGCTTAGCTCAAGAGTGATAGTTTGATGAAGCCACCATGCTCTTTCAAACTTCATGCCACCTCTTGACAAATTGAATCTCTCAAATCATTCTCCACATTAATCTATGAATATATATCCTAGTTATGAAACTAATGTTTAATATCAAGTGTTATTCATGGAATTGTGAAGGAACATGAGACAAACACTTTCCACCCCCATGGATCTCACTCCCATATGAATTTCACTATAAATAACTCTATCATACATTCACTTGTTTCATTTAGTGGACTTCGTCATCATCATTTACGACACTTGGAAGGCTTGGATATAATTTTCAAATTGTGAGAATTGCTAGAGCCTTAGGACGGTTATTTTACTTTCCATATTCACACTATGAAAATATTTCTCATCCTATGAAAATATTTCTCTTTCAAGCATGTTTACTGCCAAAGATTTCACATATTCCATTTAGTAGCAACTTTGTAGTTGTCCTCATTCTTGCATTAATATTTAATATTTTTTTTAAAATAAATATATTTCATTGTTGTTGCGACGAACATGATCATCGATTGTATGAATAGTTCGCTGCAACTACCGAATGTTCATCGTAGAAACTGGGATATGGTGTTTGTCTTGCAACAAACACAATCTTCTATTGTATGAATAGTTCATCACAACTACCGAATGCTTGTTTCTCTTGCGACGACTTGTTCATTGTAGAAAATGGCATATGGTGTTTGTCTTGTGACGGACAGAATCGTCGATTGTATGAATGTCTCTTCACAACTATTGAATGTTCATCACTCTTGCGACAACTTCTTCATCATGAAAACTGGGATATGGCATTTGTCTTGCGACGAACATAATCGTCGATGGTATGAATATTTTTTCGTAACTATTGAATTTTCGTCGCTCTTGCGATGACTTGTTCATCACAGAAACTGGGATATGTCATTTATCTTGTGACGAAGAGGATCATCCATCATTTTCATTCTTGTGGCCATTTCCTAGTTGTCATTCTTGCGACAACCTCCGTAATTCATCTCTCTTGCGACGAAAACATTGTGTAGTTGAACTTGCAACATTATATTAGGTTCGTCGCACTTGCCATGGGATATGATGTGATGTTTGAGGGACCCAATATTTGTTGCAATTTCCACGACATAATGTTGCAAGATCGTCGAAATGGCTATCGTAAAATGACCCAAATTTACTAGTTATTCGACTAGAGTAATAATATATTTACCGCTTGCTCTTATTTCTCTTTGGGGAAATGGCCCAACAAAGTCGATGTCCCATATTTCAAATGGTAGATTAGAGTTCACTGAATGTAATGGAATTTCATTTTTCCATATTTTTCAGCCCATTCTTTGGAAACTATCACATTTTTTAACATGTCCCCGACAGTCTTTGTGCAGGGTTGGCCACCACAGACCTACCTGAAGTATCTTTCGCGCCATCATGTCATCCTAGAAGTGGCCTCTATATGGTCCCACATGCGATTCATTGATGATGTATTCTCATTCATGTTCTAAAGAACATCTCCTCAAGATTTCATCGAGTCCCATTTTATATAGATATATGTTTATGATGTTGAATGGTGTTTCCCTTAGAGCTAGCACTCTCTTTTGATTTGTTGGGAGATCCTCAGGTGCCTTCCACTCTTCCAATAAATTTACTATTTCTTCCAGATATTTTGGGGTTGCTTCGATGTGAAATAGATGTGAGTTTGGAAGGTCATCCTCTATGTCGTTCGAGTCCTCCCCTATCTCCAGTCAAGACAAATAATCAGGCCTTATGTTCTTTTTTCTTGGTCGACCGATTATATCGAATTCAAATTATTGGTATAGTAATAACTAATGACAGATATTTCCTTGATGTACATGTTTATTGAATATATACTTTAGTGCCTAATGATCTGTAAAAAATGTGAATGGGTTCGTAAGTAAATAGTGTTGGAATTTATGCAATGCAAATATCATCGACAAGGCTTTCTCTATGGTCGAGTAATTCCTTTCCTCTTTATTTAGCTTTCGATTGGAGTATGAATTAGGGTGGTCGATTGTTTCATCATATGGTTGTGCGAGAAATGACCCTACAACGAAATTTGAAGCATTGACATGTACACAAAATCTTCTTGACCAATCGGGACCAATCGGGAAATTTCAATATAGGAGCTCTGGCCAATTTTATCTTTAAGAATTCGAAGGACTCTTGGCAGTATTGGCTCCATCTAAACTCAATTTATTTTCAAAGCAGCTCATCCATTGAAAAATTAATATATGAGTAGTGGTTTATATAGTTTTTATAATACCCAGTATGCCCGAGGAATAGTTTAATTTGTTTATGATTTACAGGTGGTTTCAAGTCGAGGATGATTTTGATTTTCGCCATGTCGACTTTTACACCATATTTGCAAACCATGTGTCCTAGGAGAATTCCAATTGGGGTGGAAAAGATGAATTTCTTAATATTGAGAGACAATTGGATTTGTCTTCACCTATCAAGCATTCATCTGATCCATTGTATATGGTTTTTAAGTAGGTTGTATATAGTCCAGTTGTTGAAATAGAAAACCATTGTCTTGTAGATGTATTCTTGAAATGATTTTACTACTATTATTGAAAACACAGCCAGGGAATTCTTTATCACAAATGGAATTACCTTATAAGCGAAGGAGCCAAATTCAGATACAAATGTCATCTTTGGTTGGTCTTGTTTAGCTATAGGAACTTGGTTGTATCCTGAAAACCTGTCTGTGAATGAATAACATTCATGACATGTGACTTCATTGATTATTTCATCGGTGAATGGGGTGGGGAATGGATCCGTCAGAGTCAATTTGTTAAGTCCTCAAAAATCGACACAAATTCTTAACTTATTTGGGTCGTGCTTCTTTGGCTAGACCACCATAGGAATTTCCCATTCTGCTTTGTCGATTCGATATATGATGATTGCTGCTAACATTCCTTCAATTTCTTTCTAGAAGATCGACTTATATTTGTGTGCTAATTTATAGGGGTTTTTTTTAATCGTCTTTTCCCTGGGGATCAGTTTGATTTTCATTTCTCCCATTTCTTATAGAAGCCATTTTAAATATTTATAGTCTTGGGAAAATAAATCTTGGTATTCTTTCAGCTAGTCGACTATGTCAGTTGTCTTCTTTTCCGACCAGTAGTCACCTACTCGTGCCATTTTCAGTCAATCGTCGTTTGATATATCGAACTCTTTTGTCTTTATTTCAACATTCATCCATTCAAGTGGTTTTGCTTTGTCGAGGTGTCGTTCCCTTCTTCGAATTTGGTGAATCTTTCTGGGAAGTCGAGTTGTTCAAGATCATCATTTTCTTCCTTTTTATTTTTAATATTGATTTTAAATAGTTTTACATAACTGAGTGATCACTTTCAAAATATTTGGTCAGGACAACTCGTGTTTTCCATGTTGATTCTTCGTGTTGTTGTATTTTCATTTTTCTCAGTTGAAATCAAGTGGCATGTCGATGTCAATCCTATGTCGACAATCATTTTCCCTTTTTCTTTCTGCATGGTGGGCGTTGGTTTTTCTAGGAAGATTTTAATTTGTTGTGTTTCTTATCTGAAACGTTCCTCCGAGGTGAATTTGAAGTATTGGAAAGAATGTTCGTTGATGTCAAACCAATTGAGTGTATGGCCACATCCTTCTTCTATTTTGTACCATTTATTTGGTATTTCATCTAGTGTATCTGGAAACATGTGCAGCCATACCCTTACATATCTATATCCTATTTTGCGTCATTCATTCTCGCAACGATGGATATGTTCGACTAGGTCATACCCAATTTTGAAGATATGGATATTGACTGTTTTATTCAACTTATTTTCTCCAAATCATTCTATAAAGTAAGTCGACATGATTGTCCAAATTTTTAGTATTTGGGAATGTGTTTCCCACCAACTTGCATCTTGGCTTGTCAAAGTTTCCACTAGGATTTGGGTTCTACCTTTTTCTCCTACACATTTGGAAACTTCTTCAACATGTGTTGATGGTGCATTTCGTTCATTATAGCGCGATGGCCTTTTCGTTGTATTGTCGATCGAAATTAGCGTGGGAGTTTGACGTAACCTTTTATCATATATGATGGGTACTGCTTGGATTGAAAAACATGTTCTTCGACATTTAATTGGGATGGATTCAATGGTCCAACAATATTTTGAGCGGGCTTCATAATTTTCTATCTACCAGTTGTATAGAGATGAGTCGAAATTGTGTTCAACCGATAGGGAATATTCTGCTAAGATTTCTCTTTTCATGTTTGGTTCGACATAATCTATTTTTTCATTGATTATTTGGTACAAACATCGTGCTTCTCTATATTCATCTAATGATTCACTCCAAGGATTCCCTTCATTAGGGTTCAGAGGGATTATTAATTTTTCTTCCACTCCCTTTTAACTTGATTATGTCCTTTTTGAGGGAGATATTGGATTTCATTTGTCATCCCCATGAACGACCAACAAGTTTCGCATATGTTTTCATTCCTTAAACTAAGTCGATTACTTCAAAGTCGACTGGTTTCGGTATACCCATAATTTGATTTTCGACGTTTTTAAGTATACCTATAGGCTCTATTAATCTTTGGTCTGCAATCTTGAGGTAATTTAGTGTTGGTGCTAATGAAGTCTGACCCAGCCATATCCATGTATCCTAAGGTAGGATATCTACCTGTGATACGAAGTCGATAATTACCTAGTTAATCAATACCCCATGGGTCATAGTCTTTATTCTAAAAGTAAAGTTGCCTGACATCTTTAGATGGTCTTTGTCCTTCCTTATACTCTCTTCGTATATTAGTCAGATCCAACAACTGACCAACTGAGTGTTTTTCCTTTCGGAGCTATAAAATTCTTGTACAACATCTTTATTTTGTATTCCTCTATTTGGTTGGTCTTGATTAGAATTTTTGAAGAATTTAATCGCTTCCCTCATGATCTATTCTTCTTTTTCTAGATTTGAAAATGGACTAGATTTCCTTGTCTGTCTATCTTGTGAGGGGATATTATTAATATCTCATCCCACACCTGATCTAGTAATGATATGTAAGTTTTTTTAATTTAACACTTCTTGTTTTGAGACTACATGTAGGAGGTTTACATTTTTTTTGGTCATGATCTTATCAAGTACTATCAAACAATATTCAATTGAATGGTCATCAATGCTACATATGTTACAAAATTTTAAGTCGACATGATATTTTATTGGGTAGTCAGGGAAAATACAGTTGTCTTTCCAACAATTGTAACAGTAAGATTGACCTCGTCCTCGACCTTGATCTCGACCTTGACCATAGTAATCAGTTCTTCTCCCATAGTCATTATTTTGATTAGTTGATTCTGTATGATATACCATGTGCATGTTTGTTCTATTTCATGCATTTAGTGGGCACTTGGATGTTCTATGGCTATGTGCTTCAAAAATATGGCACCATTTTTTATTTTTAAAGTTGTGCGAACAATCTTGTAAAATATGGTCAGACAGAGTTTCACATATGTTACAATGTGTCTCAGCTTGCACACGTCATGCATCTGTTTCTCTTGGTACTTGATCATTGACACTACAAGTATCTTTGGTGTGATCGTCTTCACAACATGTGGTACACCACAACTCGCTTCTTCTTAAGGTTAGATTTTTTATGGTCTGTTGTAGATGTCCTATTTTTTCTTGTAGCCTTTTTGTCAACGAGGAAGTCGATGGGCCATCATCGTCCGACTCAACACATTGTTCTTTCTATAATGCATCTTCACATGAGGTTATCTTATAGAGTCATAATCGAGTTCAGATTTGTTGTAGTAATCTGGCTAAATACCATTGTACTAGTAGACTTTCATCTATTGTCGATGGGATTTGGCTAAGTAAATATTTAAATCTTTTGTCGTATTCGCAAACCAACTCACCTGGTATTTTATTTATTTATTTCATTTTTTGTGAATCCAAGTGTGTAACATCTTGTAGCCTAAAAATGATAAAAAGTTGCTCTTTATTTATGATTTTGATCATCTCTGACATTCTGTGAAACTTGTGAACCATGTTAGAGCACGGTGTCGAAGAGCAACACCAAATTGTACCATCTGCTTATCTTCATCTTGTGATGTCTACTGCATCCTAGAATTTTTCACATAAAAATCAATGTCTTATTGGATCCTCATCTCCTTCATAAAGGGGAATATTATTGAGTCCCATTGTTGCTTCTTTAAGAACACTAGATTTTTGTGATCCTCATCTTATCACACTTTTCAACTGGGATGTCAAATTCATAGTTGGTTGTTGTTCTTATGAATTGTTTGTCGATCAGTCTTTTGTCGGATGGTATGTTAAAGGTAATTGTTCCTTGTTTTCTCTATGAGTTACTTTTTTACTGTGACAACTTTGGTCTTTATATTCAACAATACATTGTTCTATCGGACGTGTCAGTTCACAACTATAATCTATTATATTATTGTGTTCTCTTGATATGAGATTTGGTAGGGAAGCCAGGTCCATGAGATCCTTAATGTGAATGAGAATTTTATCGACTTTGTTTCTTTCTAGCTTGACAATAAGCGTGTCATGTAAATTCCCATGCTCATCGGTTCCATACCATAATATTCTAGATTTTTCATTGATATGAAGTCTTTGTTGAAGGGATTCTCTAATTCGAGGGTTGGTTGCTTGAACAGGAGGAGTGCATATCATCGGTCCTCACTCTTCATAATCCATGATTTTTACTTGGTTTTATGGTTGATGGGCGCCCATGCTAGCTTCTATCAACTGTGCTTCATTACTTATGTCAAGGATCGACGTCATTGTTGTTATTGCCAGCTCTGGTCGATTTCTTTCAGACTTAGACTACTCATGCACTCTATGAGGATGATATTCTCCGACCATTTTTATATTCGGCTTCCAACTATTCCATAGGTTACAAATCTCCTCTCTTTTCTTTTGTCTCTTGTCATGCTCCAATTTTTGGATGTCAGACGTTTGTTTGTAAATTTGATTTCCTCTAGTATACATTTATGCTTAAGTCGAATGAACATTGGTATGCTCTTTTCTCAAGGAATATCATAGATCAACCGACCCTCGATCACCGCCCCAACTTACTCATAGTCGGTGAATATGGCCATGTTTATTTTCTCAAAACATAATCCCAGGCTTGTTTTGTATTTTTTCACTTTGCTTCTAGGAATTCGGCCCAATTTTCGTCTCTCTTCCCAGTTACTATTTTGTGGTGGTGTACCTAGTCGAGGTCTAAACTCAACAATGTCATCAACTCCTTTGTTGAGAAAAAAATTATGAAGCAGTCTAGGGATGGTGCACAAAAATTCGTCGTGTAGCTCTGTGTAGAATGTGTCTTTTATTGTGTTGAGGGATGTTCAATCCTTAATAGCTTTTTTTGTGATGTAATATTTGGAAATTCTTTCAACATACTTGTGCATATTCGTTCAACCTCCGTTTGTAAGCTTGAGTGTTAATTTTTTGTCTGGAGTCAATTTACACATTATCAGTTTTGTTGATGTATTTGAAGAAGGATTCTGGGATAGCTTCTAGAAATATTTCGTGAGTCTCCGAGAAAAATTGTGAGTGTGCTTCTGCTAGCATAAGGTTGTTCCTTCTTGTGTAATTCTTAATGTAATTCTCAAATTTTCGTTCCTACCATTCATGTATGTCTTGTAAAGTTATCATCTATGTGAACTTCTGCATGCCCCGGTAAAACTACCGACAACTGAACCAATGTTGTAATCTAGGGAAAAGTAGGGAATTGTTACCAGTAGTCCATTACATAAGCAAGCATAGAATCACATACTCATACATATATACAAAGACATACACAAAGTAGTGGAAGCCCAAAGAACAACACTTTATTATATATATATGAGACTATACAACACAACATAGACACTTTCTCTGAGACAAGATTGTCTATTTATACTTACATATTATGTTACCAAGCAATTGTAACTACTTGTTGGCAGCCAATTCACTTTTTTCTATTGTCTTATAAGCTGCCTACACCAACGTTTTCCAAACATCAATTTTTCGTCGCAATTTTCTAATAAACGACATTTTCATTTTTTGAGACATTTGCACATTTGCGTTCGTTTTGTTTTCACGACTGTAAGCGTGAAAACTTCACCTTCCTAAGTCGCATTGAATTCATTATTTGAACTGTCATTATATTTCTCGTCAATATTGCACTTATCGTTATGCAGCTGACAAAACTTTCGAACTATACACATTGGACATTTTTGTATTGATTGAGTGATTTGGTTTTATTGAGTTTGTAAGGCATTAGCATTTGGACTTGCATTTTATTCGACCTACCTGACTATTGATTTCATAGGGGTTATGATTAAATTTTATATATATATATGTCTTTTGATATAATCCTTATGTTGATGTTTTCATAACTATTGGTAAGTTGAAGACCCATTGGCACATTGGTTAAATGATTGATATGAGTTGTTACAATACATTGGCGCATGGTTAATTATTTGGTTTTGGTTTCAAATTGAATGTTTGATGGTTTCAAACTTTGGCACAACGATTGATTGTGTGTTGGTTTATACACTTGCCATTTGATTCATTGGTCGGCTAATTCACATAATTGTCAAACTATGCTATAATGGGTAGTACAGCTATGTAAACCGGCGGTTGTACTTTGGTAATAACTCTTTTGCATGGCAGAGATGAACTCCACCACCTTCGCACGATGGCATTTATGCCTATCCCTTATTCCCCTTTACCTCTGTTAGCTCAGATAGCCCTGCATGCATTTCACTCCTGTGTGTGTTATGATCCAAACCCTCGTCTTACCATGTGCTCGGCTCCATGGCACCAGTCATGTGAATCGATCCAAACGGAAACCAAGCCCTGTTAATGTTTGATAATGCCCGGAAAGACCTGGAGGCTAACGGTTGTCTCACCTTCGTGCAGAGATTTGAGGGTTTTAACCTATTCATGGCACAACAATTCACTTTAACTTTCGATGGTTGTAGAGCCAAGGTGGGTGATATCTAGTTAGAAATCGATGAGGGATTTATCAGTTCTGCCACAGGTCAGCGTTGGTTCAAAAATTCGAAAGTAGAAGAGGTTCCATGGCTACTGTTGTTTCTCTCGCGCAAAGTCACCTCTTGTGACAGAGGTATGCCCATATCTATGCTCAAACTACGATGGCACGACCTTTTGATGCTAGTCAAGCAGTTCGTGACCTATGAAGGTTGATACAGACTTGTTTTTCTCTACCACCTGCGATTGCTAATGCATTTTATAGGGTACCCGGTGAACATGCCTTTCTACTTTTAGCGCAGCTTATATAAGATGTCGAAAAGGTTTAAAAAGGAGAAGGCTGACAGCAGCCTATTTCACCATGGGCTTATTAAACTTATCGTTGTTTATCACTTAAGTTTACATGGTGATAGCTGGACAGCTTTCGTCGCTCGAAATGGTTTCGAGGACAAAAATCCTATACAGGTTGACAAGCCTGTGGTGAGTGAAGTCAAGGCTAGACCACCCATGCCCTTCCATATCTTGTTGCCCACCCGTAAGACTTCGGTCGACCCTCCTATTGACTTACCAGACATTGGAATTTCAAGGCCAAGGCTATTAAAAAGCCTATAAGTAGAAAACCTAAGGCAAACCCTACTGCTAATGCCAAGGGTAAAAAGAATGCTAGGCTCATTTCAAGGATGGCTAGAACCAAACCTAAACCCTCTGCTGAGTCAAAGCCTATAATCCTTAGTGAGGTTTTTGACTCAGACATAGAACGTTTTTTAGCCGATGAGTACCCGTATGCGTAGGGTTTATGCCCCGAACCACCTTATGATTTCATGACGAATCTTCTTCCCTGCCTAAGGAATGACCCTGGCTACCCTGGTATTAAATTGCCTAGCGAAACCCTCAGTGATGTGTCCAAACCCTCGCCTGCTCTTACGAAACCCGAACAGCCTTCCTGTGACCAATGTGAGTTATGGTTGGAACGATACTACATTGATGTTCCCCTACTCCAATCAAAAATTCAATCGCTGGAAGATCAAATTGAAGTATTAACCAATCAAAGAGACAAGCTCCAAGCAACTGATAAGAAGCAGAAGACAACAGGCTCCATCCTTTTCAAGAATGTTGAATCGGCCACAGCCGTTATCAACTCTAAATTGTCGTGACCAAGCCATCTGCTCATAGGTATGAATTTCGAAATTGTGTTAGTTTCGTGAGTCACCATGAGTAATATCGTATTTGAAATTTGATGTTCGAATAGCTTTGTTTGTATTTTGAAATGGCTTTCGCATAATGTGTTCATCCTGTATATTGTGTTGCTTTGCTAAAATAGATGGAATTTTGTTTTAAATACACGAGTTGATCATTCCCAGTATAGCCATCGATAGATTTTTATTAGATTTGAATGGTTTTCGTTTGGATTTGATTGTTGGTTTGCCCGATTAAGTTAACGAAACTGATCGTTTGCTTTCAATTGAATTCGTTATGTATCTACTCTGAATAGGAAGTTTTTCACGCTCAATTTAGAATGCGATCATGTTTAGATTTGATGTCGTTATGGTTTGCATACTGTGACTGGTAAATGATTTCAATGATTTTGGTTGTTATGATATGTTATGTCATGTAATCTTCTAAGATCGGGAATACCACTCTGTTCAATTTAATTTGGAAAGAATGACTCTGTTTTTATAAAACAGTTCTCTCATTTAAGTCTGTGAAAATGTGCCTGAATCATGGAATGGATTTGATTCATGACAACTATGATAAACCCCGGCCGATTGATTTGCTTGATTCGATTGTTCGTATCATAAATGAAGGCTCTGTTTGATTTTGATTTGTAAAACGAGTTGGTTGAATCCAAATCGACGATTGGTATATATGTTAAATCCGGTTATAATTCGTTTAAACGAAATGATTTTGATCAGGGTAAATCGATCTTGTCAGTCCATTTGACTAATAACAAACGATCGTGCATCTGTTATGAACTCTGTTACTAATTGATTGATCCTGTTACGATTTCGTTTGTGGACAGTTACACGCCAGTGTTGGTTTAATTCGCTTATGGTTTAAATCGTTTGTTATGTCGTTACAGCTATAACAATTGGAAAATGATTTTGTTTGGATTCGATCGTATCTCTTGTTTAACCATTATTTATGATTGTAACATCCCGCTCTGGCGCACTGACAAAACTTATTCTT
>CBVK0100581380.1:0-11628 GCA_900067695.1 Picea abies
TTGATGCACTTGTTTATGGTATAGGTGGATTACAGGTTGAGGTATAGGTTGATGCATGGTTGATGCATGGTTAAAATTTATTGGTACAGTTTTACAGTGGTATATTTCACAGTAATAGTGTGACAGTGGTTCCATCATTCTACTTCTACTTCAGGGTGGCAGGACGAGGCAAGGATAGGTGGTTGTATCCACCTTCTGGTTGTAGCTAGAGAACATAGGGGGTTGTAGCCTCCTTCTATTTATAGCCATAGAATTGGGGAGTTGGAGCTTCCCTCAGGTTGTATCCTAAGAAACTAGGGGGTTGGAGCCTCCTTCCAGTTGCTGCTGGAAAACAAAGGAAGTTGGTGCTTCTAATGAATGTGATTCTTCAAGACATATAAGAAAAATAATTCCATGATTTTCTCCTGATTTGGGTTTCCACGTAAAACACTGGTGTACTATGTATGTGTATGAATTTTCATTTGTTCATTGCTTATTTACTCTGCATTTATTCAATGATAATGATTCATTGATATAACACTTGGATTATATGGTTAAAAGGGATTAAATTTCTCTATTATTGATTCACCCCCCCTCTCAGTAATCCAAAATGTCGATCATGATAGATAGGGTCAATCAACAACCTTGTCAATTCTAGAAAATGCAAGGTTTCTAGGAAAGGTAGTTTGGGTTGTTGGTGATAACCTAGGAAAAAGGGACCTGGAGTTTGACTAGCACCAGTTTTCCAGGAAAAGTTCAGCTGTTGGCATGGGTTCTAGTAAAAACCATGGCCATGACCAACATACAGATTCTGAGTGTGAGGAGATATCATCGACCGATTCCCAAAATAAGACGTAGATGGTTGGGCGTGCATTACATTCGGAGGAATTTGGGAAGGGTTGCCACATGCCGATCTTATGGGGATAGGCATAGTACCTTGTCTGGGGTTCCATTGATTGTGAAAAGAATTGCCCCAGATCAACATTCCTGACAAGGGAACGGATCCCTGCCAAGAATTCCAAGGCCCTGATGTGGAAGAAGTTCCTGGGTTTACCCCTTGTGCAGGAATAGTACCTTTCATAGGTATAGGTTGTCCAAAACTGGGATTGCCCCTAGTCAGGAAAGTAGCTGACGAAAAGGCGTTGTTACCAAATGCAGCGAACAAAGAAAATGGCGTCGAACATATCGACATATTATGCAAAGGTGGTCCTTCACTCCCTGCTCCAAATAAACTATGGTGTGTAGGTGGCCCAATGGATTGTTGATGCATGCCACCGAGCAAAGGGGACGAAGGAGGTATATGACCTCCCCCATAAGGGAAAGCATTAAAAGGAGTTGAAGTGCCCCCCATGTGGCCTTACAGAGGAGTGTTAGAGCTCCCTTCCCCCAAACCTAAAGTCTATGAAGTGGAGTAGGAAAGTACAGGACTTGTACCTGAGCTAGGCATCCTATATGAGAACGGAGGGCATGTCGCACTTGGTGTGAAAGGGGTAGTGGCCACCGCCATATATGGGATCGGACCACTTTGCGGGGTAGAGGTGGTCGAGACCATGGTGGCTCAGACTGGTGATGGTGGATTAGGAGGTGGAAACTCTCCTATGGTGACAACTATAGTGGGAATTGAAGAATTCCCAGAAGGAGTGACAGCATTTGTTTCCATTGTTGTGTGTGACATTGTCTGGCACTCGTAATGGTGAATCTGTACAATGATGGGTGTCTTAAGATCATCGATTGGAGGTTCATGTGGACCAAGATATTTTGCTCCAAAGTCTGAAATGGTCATTTACTCCGGATGTTGGTTAGGCACAATTTCTTGTGACCTAGTCACTTCAAAAGACCCTTGTTGGTATAGATTTCGCCTTAGTGGTGGCAGGGGTGGCTCCAGTGTAACTGGAAATAGGCCCAACAGCCTTCTTGACCGACAGAGCTCATGATCCTCCACTATGTGAGAAGATCAAAGACACTCTAGGGCCTTCTGTTCGTTCAAAAACAACACACACTAAAAAAAGTCCCTACAAGATAAAACAAACAAACACTAAACTAATTGGAAGAACAGTTACAACAACCAACACTAGAGAAACTTACCGATGCAAGTGCAACTCGAACACAGAAGCACCCTTTAGTTATACTCTGTAAAGCATGGCCCGATGTTTGTCCTAGGTACCATGGTATACCCCTATAGTCACCTGTGTATGTCTCTAAAAACATAGGCAACTAGGTTGCCAGCGCGTGAATAGTCACCAGGCGAGTACAGTCAAAAGTCGGGTAGACCACAATGAGCAAGGTATCGAGCCTGAAACCTTTCAAGGGTATCGAGAGAAAGTGGTCTGGAAGACAACTGAGGACCTTGAACGGATTAGAGACCCACGAAGCTCCATGGAAAATGTAATCGACGGAATCCCAAGACAAGCCCTCTATATGTATTCTCCACTACGATTGGTCCAGCTTCGGAGGGGTTATCTCTGCTACATTTCCACACATGACCTCGTGTTTATCCCCTATGTTAGAAGGGGTTCCTGGATAACTTTCACGATGACACTCCCTAACTTAGACTCCAATGTTTGATTTTAATGGCCTTGAAGAGTTTCCTCTCCAACCTAATTCAAGGCCCTAACCCTAAACTAGTTGGTTGACCCTACAACATAAAAATTCTAATGAATTTTAGATTTAGAATTAATTTTTATGGCTTTTTTTATGTCAAAGGTTACAAAAGTGAAACCAGTGATGTTTGAAAGACAAAAGAAAAATAAACATAAAGATGGAAACAAAAAACCTTTTCTTAACTCAACTCTTAAACAACTTTTCAAACTTAAAAAAATTTCTAAGATCTTTGAACAACAATCTCAAAGTAGGATCTCACTTGACTATGAGCTACTTATGATCTAAGTAAATTGTCAAGAACTTATGAAAGAAAAGACTTTTTCCTGGTTACTAATGCAAAACAACACTTTTTAACCAAACAAAGAAATAAAAGATTTTTTTTTTTTTTATTTGAATGCTCACAAAGCAAAAAGGAAAAATATCAACAAGTCAAAACAAAGAAAAACTTATGGCCTAAGCGCAGATCGTAAAGAGACACTTTAAAAATAACACAAGCAAATTAAAATTGGACTCTCACACTTGTCTAAAAACCCTATAAAAGAAAATTTTGAGGAAAACTTCTAAATGAAAAAAGAAATATATTGTTGTGATCAAACCTAAGTTACTGACCGCTATGATAGAGACCCAAAAACCTAAGAGGTATAACTTTTGTCAAAGGAAAGTATGACCACCTCACCTTCAACCAAAATTCTCTCCACATGCACACTGCTGACAGTTCAACAGCAAGCGTGTGCACACGAGCTGTGTAAAGTCAGAGCTCGTGTACACACGTGCTAGCCTTATATAGGCTGTGTGTATATCTAAAACTCTGAGACAAATGAAAATCCAAGCAAGCCATCCCAGGTAGAGACTACTAGTACTAAGAACCAGAATCTCTTGAAGACTCAGGCACTTACTTTAACAGAAAAAGAAAAAAATTCAAGAAAAACTTCATAGAACAAACCAATTTGAAGTGAAACCTAAGGTATAGACTGTAAACAAAAAATACTAGAAAGAGTTCCAGAGAACCCCTGAGAAGGACTAATTCTGGCATGCAAGAGGATGACTTCCTCTCTAACAGAAATTTACTAGAATCATACACGCCACTGACACTTCCTCAGCTAGCGTATACACACAGGCTGTGAGAATGTAGGGCGCGGATACACGCGTTCATACCTTACATAGGCTGCATGTACCTCTGTGGGTCTCGTAAAAAAATTATAGTCAAGCAAAGAAACAGAGATAACTGGTATGGAATACCAAAATCTCTATTAGCTCAGACTTTTGCAGAAACTTTAAAAACAGGAAATGAAACCAATTCTTAAAAATACCCAAAAAATATTCCTAGAAACCCTAGAGATCTCCCCAATATGGTCACCAATTCTGTTGTGAGTGGGAAATCCCCCTACAGACTATCACTTAGGGTTTAATTATGGATGCAGAAAAGACCTAAAGATTCTTACTTTCTATCATTGTCCCATACCTAATCCCCATTATTCTTAAGCAAATACATAGTTAAGAAGATCAAGTGAGCATACCTTGTTTTGGGCATTTGATATCAATCATTCTTCATGCTTGATCTCTCTTTGACTGCAGCTCTCCTCCCAAGGCTGACCAGCATTCACACAAGACAAACAAACAACTCCACATGCATTTGATATATAAATTAACGGGTTAGAGATTCAATAAACATATATGCAATAAACCATGAAAACCTCATATGGTGGGACGGGAAAAGTACTTCTTTATTATTAACTTCAACAAATCAACTTACAATGATGAAGCCGACCACTACTCCATGAACCTGATCCTAGGCTCCTCTTCAACTTTCCTCCAACTTCTTTGCTCTATCTCTCTCTTCGCACAAGGATGGCTAAAGGGTTGGGACAAAGGGAATGTGCAATTGGGTATAGTTTCTTTACTATGATTCTCCTCTTCCAAATGGGACCTCTAACCCTTCTTTTATAGGCTAGAAGAAGCTAGGTATTTGGTCAAACCCTCAGTCATGCATGGCTAGAAGGTTTAGTTAACTCACCCAAAGTTGTGTGTTCCATTAGCAACTTTCCTTTTTTCATGCTTTTGTAGGTACATGCAGGTTGTTTTGGGTTAACTAGCATGTACACATGTGTAGTAATGGAGTAGGATGTTTTGGCCTTTATAAAAGGTGTTTTTAAGAAGAGTTGTTCAACAGTGTTTTGGCAAAGAAGGAATCTGAGATTGCCTGATTCCAGGTAAGCATGTCTGGTGCAAATTAGAGTTATAACACCTGTTGTAACTGATCAATATGTATTGGGGTCCACTCTAACTGTCGGATCCGATTCATTGCATGGTTATCCTTCAACCTTAATATCCACTACTACAATAAGTGTGGAAAATCACATAAAGAGACTTCATCCAAATCAGTAAACACGTATTTCTCAAGATATTTGTGGGGTGTTACTCTAGGGTTTATGTTATCTTTCTGTGCAAACTCCATCTCTTTTGTCTTCAGTCGGATATCGATAGCTTCTTTTGTGGGATTCCACGGTCTTAACATTACCTTCTAGTGGATCATTCTTTTCTCCTTCTCCTCATCTGCTTCAGTATTCTCTTGATCCATCTCTCGTGGATCTTACATATATTTTAACATATCTTCAACAGATCCCATCTACTCAATCCTCTATTGTTCCAACCAATGACAATGGAACCATTTTTTGGTTACTATTTATCTATCTGAGTTTATATATTTATATTGAGTGACCCGCGGTTCATGTATGTTTGGGGTTCCAACAAAGCCTCTAAAACTATCGACCCTCCTGGTAAACCAAAAGGCAACGCAATGCAAGGAGTGCACTATGTAGTCTCACCTGAGATAGTCTTAATGGGTGGCTACAATACTCATGTGTTTGCAGCCCAAGATTGAGTGGGGATCTGGGAAATGTGTGCTGAGAGTTCTAGTTTAACTTATTAACACAATAAATTTTCATTCACAATTATGCATGAAATATAATCAACTCATTCATTCAGTATATAAAAAACTATTGAAACAATAAAGAAACACACGCATTCAATCACATAACATGGTTTTTACTGTGGTTCACCCCTTCTTAGGCTACGTCCATAAAGATCTGGCTCTCAAGCTCTTTTATTATAGCAATTCCAAAACTACAGCGTCGCATGCTTTACAACTCTTCTCAGTCGGGTCGAGATCTATTATGAGGTGGACTAGATCGCACCAGGATCCTTAGTCTACAATATAACCCTCAAGATCCACCCTCATTACTCCTCTCCAACTCAACAGCTTCAAAAATTAGGTCGTATAACAAAGTATTACAACTAGCTCTCAAAATAGGACTCCTCCTCTAGACTCTCTATATCCTGTCTGAATCTAGTTTCTATGTCTCTGCTAGCTCTCTCTATGAGACTTAGGTATCTATATTTATACATTTCTAGCTAACCAACCATTAAAATGTATTGAAAAATCCCTAACCCTGATGTTGTTAGGTCTTCCATGTGTGTTTCTGTGTTGCTCTTCCTTCCAGCTGTCGCTTTCTTCGTGCATGTCTTCTTTCCCAAAATAGCCTTTCTTTCTACTTAGGCATGTTTCCAACAATGTTTTAATGCTAATAACTCATCATGCAGGTCCCGTAAATATTGTCATTAATAGGAGAAGGGCTTGAGGAACTTCCTCATTAAACCACATTAAATCATGATTTGTGAAAGATTGTATATTATCTCTTAAGTGCTTGCTTCTAAGATAATCTAGATCAAAATAACGTTCTCATTAAATTATGGAAGTAACAGCTCAACACCAGTTCTGTGGAGATACCTTGAACATTTTTGGATGAGAGGATCATAATTTTAGTGTTCTAGAGCATATTCTTATTATTCATCCCCTTCTACTCAGAAGGAAGTAATTTGGATGTCTGAAATTGCACATGCAGGTTGTGTTCCCGAACTTTTTGACTGCCAGTAATTGGTTTCTTAGTGCCCAGAGAAATACATACCAAGACAGTGAATAATTCCACTCCAGTACCATTCACCCATTATTCTTTCTCCTCAAGTATTATGTAATATGTTGAGACTCCCAGAGCCAACACTCACCTTCAAAGGTGAAGATTGCGGAGACTTTTTGAAAAAACAAGACAACGGCCTGGATATCTTACCAAAATTCTTGGAGAATCACGCTGCCATCATTGAGGATATTACCAGACTGCAGTTTAGCTTGTTCAAAAACCCATTTTGGGAAATTTCCTAGTTATTTACCAAAGTTATGGGCTAAGAAAATACTGTTATCATTTCCTGTGTGATTCTTTACATCTTATATTTTACCGTCAAGGAGAAAGCTATTTTCAATTAGGGGAAGTTGATTTCCATTGAAATATTTTCCCAATTGTCTCAATGCAAAAAGGATAATAAATTATTTATGTCTTCTTATTTGGTTTTCATGATAGCACATCGCTGTCAGTTTCCTAAATTATCTATATGCAAAAAGGTGAATTGTGAATTCAACCCTGTGGCCTTTTGGTACCAAGCGTTATGGAGGCGCAAAACTTCCCTGCATTTTTATGAAGTTTTCAACGACTTTGTCTAGGTTTTTAAAGGGTTATTGTTTGGACGAGATACCCAAAGAATATATTCTCAAGCTAGTAAATTCTTGGATAGAAACGGGACCTTGGAACAAATGGAGAATTATGATGTCATCAAGATATTTGGTTCTAAGGAAAATCCTTCCTTTCTTCCATGCCACATATCTGATAGAATTTTTTTCATAGAAGTCGCAAGGAAATACAATTTTTGGCTGCATTTGTTTCATGAAAAATGAAAAAATGCAATTTATGTTGTTTCCTTGGAAAGTTGGGGATTTTGTATTCAGAAATATGAACAAAATTGATGAATTCGCTAACCACTTCCACAACTTGAATATCAAGTATGCTGAAAAGATTAGATGGTTTGACCCTAATAGAATATTTGTGGAACATATGTTAATAGTGGGTTTTAGAAATTCATTTATCCATAGAGTTCTAGGAGAAGAAGAAGATAATAACTTGGGTAATCCTACCCACACTGATGGTGACTTAGAGATGGTACTCAGTACCAATGAATTGTATAAACAGAGAGGAAAAGGTCCCAACAAGAAGAGAGCTCAATCCCCAACTATTTCTCCCAATAATTCAATACCTCAGAGCAATTCTCCAGTGGCCCACCTATCTAAGAAGGTAACCAACAGTAGTTCAGGCGAAGGAGGAAATAAGAACCCCCCCTCAGGAAAAATTGAAATCTCCCACAAACTTCCTCTAAGGAAGAAGAGAAAGAATATTGTACAAGAGGAAGAAGAGCATTACATCGAAAGTGACATCAATAGCTTCTCCCTCGAGGATATGAAGCTCGAACTTGACATCGAGAATATTTTTCCTAACATTGACCAGCCAAGAGGCGCAGCCCACCAGAACCAATCATTGGAAATTATTGAGAATGAGATATTTGATGAAGAAGAATCATGTGTATTTCAGAGTGTTGTCTTTGACAACGGATATAAAAAAATAATTATTGAGAAAAGTTATGGGAAGAAAAAAAAGGGGAAATCTTGTTCAGAGGTTAACCTAAAGAATATCTAGCCTTCCCAAGTATCCAGAATCCATAGAGCCATCGATGATGCATTGGACGATTCCATTGGCAGTCTCGAAGCAGAAAATACAAAGTTAAAGGAAAGGATTAAGAAACTTGAAGAGAGTTTGATGCCTCTTCCACTCCTTTCCAACCCTTTGGAAATTGTCGTACCTACCACACCCACAGCTAGAATAAAAGGATCCTCAATCTTACTCACATCAGCCAGGAGTTACGTGGAGAATAATATCAAGAAAATAATGGCACTAATTACATAAACTTGGGACATTTCAAAGACCATGATTTATTTTAGCTTGAGGGTGCATTCCTTCCTTGAATATCTACAGGACGATCTAAAAAATGAAGAAGGTTTCTACCTTGATGTAGTGGTACCCTTTGGTATTAAATTTAATAACATGTTAGAGATAAAGAGAAGAGAGGAGGACCTGTTGATGGGCGAAAATGACTGTTCGTCAATTGGAAGAACGAGTCTAGTCTGGGGTTGTCTAAGTAACCCAATTCATTTGGTATAACTTGTTCTGACAGGTTTAATGGCTCTGTTGGCCAATCTAAGAATCCTAAAAGAAACAAAGTAAAAAGAAAAGAAATAAATAACAAATTACTAAATACTATATGTATATATGTACATATGCTCTAATGTGACTGTAATAGGCATATTTAAGCAAAAGATAGATAACTCTCATTTATATACATTATTTACAGGCTACAAGTTTTAATCTAAACTTACTAAACTCGATGTGAAAATGACTACTCTGAAGAATTAGATAAAGAAAGCACTTAAAAATATTTTTGATTTTTCTTTTATAAGTCTTAAACTAATGGAAGAAAATGTTATGAAACATAAATGTATAGCTAGTCAAAAGACAAACTTTGCATTCAAATTTTAGTGAAAAACAAATAGCAGAAAAAATGAAATTGAACTAACCTGCTAGCGAGCTAATGATATGCATCCAAACATCAGTGCGATCAGAAAACATTTAGCCACCTTGTCCAAGAGGAAAACCTGCAAGGAACCTTAATTTTGTTCTGAATAAATGCAGAACACTTATGTTGGCAGTTAAATTTTAATAAGAGAAAGAATGATACCAATAGTTACTGTGATCTCATGATTGCAAGTAATTGCATTAAGAAAAATCTATTAACAAACATCCTTGCATTTAATCTTTCAATGAAAATTAAAGGAGAAACATTGTAATTGAAACTAAATAGATGATCACACGATTAATATATGAAGCATTATTTATGGACAACGTTTGTAAAGGAATTATCCCAATAACATAATAAATCATGAAGACTAAAGCTATCAAAACCTATTATCATATCAAGATAAACAAAACTTAAATGAAGACACCATCCACAAGAAGCTAAAGTCGAAATGTGCATTGTTGTTCCATTAAAGTCTATAAATCAAATGTCCATCTTCTGCCCTAGGCAAGTATGCTTTCATTACAAAAATCTCTAGTATTTAAAGAGTTCAGTAAAGCTATCATCTTGTCTTGTGGGATAAGATTAATTCTCAAAATGATTTACTAATTACAAAATAGAGGGTAATAGAACCACTCCATATCACACTGTATCTCTCAAAACTATAAAAAGCTTGTTTCTATTTTCAAAAGATGAGCCAAAGAAATGGCTAATAAGCTCAAAAATGGTCCATATCATCAGATCACCACCAACTACATGATATCCTGAAAGGAAAAATGAAAATAAAGGAGTTTAGATATTATTCTAACCAATAATTTCCAAAAATTTGAATGAGAATATACTGGCTACAAAATCAACTGATTTTGTAGTTAGTTTTATTTTAACAAAAGAAATGTAATTAAATCTATATTAATAGAAAAATTAAAAATACAACTAAGATAAACAAACAAATCTTTACCTCTTAATAGCATACTAAATTTGACTCATAAGACCTCAGAGTTAACTACTATTGTAACACACTCAACATTCTTTATTATTACGTTTCCAATCCTTTTCAAGTGCTTCCCTTGCCTTTGAGCACTGAACTTTAGCCTGTGATTTTCACTCATTAATGAGTCAATCTAAGTGGTGAGGGTTTTGATCTGCAATTGAAAGGAATGTATATCTGTGTAATATTTGTCGATCCAAAACAAGCAAACCTCACACTGTGGATCTGGAACAGTTGTTTGAGGATATCCATGGTCATGTGTTAGAATGATACCACTGTTGTCTATAGGTTCTTTACCGAGTTTGATCCTTGGAAAACCTTTGTTATGCTTCAGGCACGGTGGCAAATTGTCTAAGAAATCGTAGGTCTAGCTGAGATCTAGTTTGAGGTAACTTGGGTCTTCTTTTGCTAAGAATTTCTTGATCTCAGAATCGGAGGTCTTATGGACCTCAATCACTTTGATTGAGCTCATATGATACTTTGATTTATTTCATAGGCTCCTAGAAATTAATATCCCTGCCCTTTTTTTTTTAAACCCTACATTCGAGTCACTTTTAGACAGTTTGTGTGAGGGCCTGTTCACAGTTTTTGCAAAGGTGTTAGGGAAAGCGTATTGTTCATGGTCATGAAATTCAGAGGCTATTGGATCAGCATCTTGTTTCTCAGACATAGGATCATCAAGCGCAGCCTTATCACAGGGTTCTTTGAATAAAGAGATTGTTCTGTCAATGGAAGGGATTGGGGTTTCTTCTAACATGGGCTTATCAACCTCTATGGGGCTAGGTGTAACAAAGCCATTTTGAGATAGGAAAGTGTCCCAATTGTCACCCTGTGATTTTAAATGATGGACTAACAGCATCCTTATCAATCCATGATGAAACAAACTGGAATTTAAACACTGTCTCTTATACCTCTTAGCCATCTTATATAAACTTTTCAATAAAAAGATAAGCATATTCAACTAGAAACCACTGAAGTTCATTAACAGTCTTATGTGATACAAAAAAATGAGGCCAAAGAGACCCTCGCATGTAAAGAACTATCTCAAGATTGCCAATAAACTGTGCCACCTGGTTTTTAATAGAGATATAGGCATACCTTTATCACAGCGCTGGATTTTCCTAGAAGTAAAGAACAGACTCCACGGCACCTCCTCTATCTAGGAATTCTTAAACCATTTTTACCCGCTAAGGGGAAGACCTGTTGTCTGGCTCAAAAAAATCCTCGGTGATTTTGACTTGAATATCTCCTACTTTGGCTCGGCATCCATCGAAAGAGAGGGAAAATTCTTGGGCCACTTGAAAATTGTAACCTTGAAATTTCTCAAGAAATTCGAGCTAGCCTTGACCCTTAAGGTCTTCGGTACTTGCATTGTCATGCAGGAGCAGGTTTTGTGAGCCATTTGGTTTGATGTGGACAACAGGGGCCATGTGGATTTAGACAAGCAGTCACGATGGCAACAGAAGCCACTGTAAGCAAGAAGGACTTCACAGAACAGGAAGAACCAAGGCTAAAACCAATGAAATAAAATACTTGGTGAGATCGGAAGA
>CBVK0100581381.1:0-11628 GCA_900067695.1 Picea abies
TCTTCCGATCTCACTTGAAATTTGATGGTTGTTTAATATTCATTGCTAACCGTTCAAAATATAAGTAATTCCTCAAATTTGGTTATATGGTTAAAACTGTGACAGCTGCACGTGCAGTGCTTTTAAAATTCCTTCTTTACCTCCGATGTTTCGTCCAATTCAAATTCTTTATTTTTATTAACATTATAAAGAATTTTGACTATCAAATATAGTTAATATTTATTTCTGACCTAAAAACATAGGCTACATAGTTATAACCATTTTTTTTTACTTCGGGTAGAATGTTTTTTAACATTCTAACCCTCTACCCGTCCAAGTTCCTTTCCCTTCGGCAACACGGCAACTGCACTGAAAACTTGAAAAGTATTGCAAGATTTGATTTTATGTCATTTTATTGAATAAAGTGGAATCTTGATGTATGTCTTTCGCGATATTGGCATTCACCTTATCTTTATCATGTGGTTCGACTCATTCGACGACCTTGAATAATCAGTACAGTCCAAGTTGAAGTCTTCGAAGTTCTGATCGAAAATAAATATGAAAGCAATCCCGTCTCATGAAAACGTTATATACACGTAACTCTTCAGTCCGACTTTAGGCAAGAAAGAAAACAAAATAGATTTTTTCAACTACTTATTTATATTTATGGATTCCCAATATCAATAATATAAGAAGTATAGGATGATATGTGTATATATTTTTTATTGTAATCAGAAGTTTCATTTGATTCTATATGAATAACAATGGAATTGTTTTTTTCGTGTGAAAAAAAAATATATTTTTTGTTCATTTTGGTTTTGGAGTATAACTTAAAACTGTTTTGTTTGACTAAGAGTTTGTCTATATCAAACTTACAAAAAAAGGTTAGCAGGATTGAAAGTTTGTCCCCTTAGAAACCTACTAATTACTTAACTGTTGGTGATGACTATACTCACTACTGACCATTGATGATAAGTTTTCTAATGTGTAAAAAAATATCCTCACTACAACTTTGAATAATCAATACAACATCCTTAGAATTGTGATTAAAAATAAATATTAAAATAATTCCATTAGACAATAGGCAAGAAAACAAAATAGATTTCTACAACTACATATTTATGGACTTAAAATGTTATGATATATATATATATATATTCTTCATTCACTTGCATTGTGGTACCACCTCTAAAATGACAATAATTGATACTCCCAACACACCTCTCTTGTACTTACCTAACTATATCACGAAGGACATAGGTCTATAATCCAATATATGAAATTGCGCAAAGAAATGGGTTAGAGAAGGATGGCTTGAGCAATTTTGGGTTCACAAGTTCATGTACACCCTTGAGCCAATCCCAAAGGTCCATAAGGAGATATGTCAATGGGTGATGGGTGAAGATATGAAAGGGTGTCCATCAAGGGTTTTACTCTACCATTTCTTGTATATCACTACACCTATACCCTTAGAATTACCTCTACATTTCAATCAATCGAGTCATTTTTATTTGATAACTAATTAACAGTGTCTTTGTAGTATGTATGTGAGAATCACTAGTTGTTCAGAAGAACGCAATTGCAATTGGAAGTGGTGGAGAGCTCAAAGGAATATTTGAAGTGCTTATGCAAGATAGAACAAGACCTAGATGAAGAAAATGACCCAAACAAGTTGAAACACCTTACAGTCAAATAACTTGAGGGGGAGTAGTTAGTCAAAGAAACAATAGATTGACCAAATGGTGAGATATTCAAGTCATCTAAATTGAAATAGATAAACATTGGGACAAAAGCCCAACCATGACTATCATCTATTGGAGATTACTGGGATGTTCAAACAATATCAAAGGTTGTGGACCTTATTAAGGAATATGTTGATTTATCTCCATGGAGTTCCATAAAGATGAATGACATAAAAGGTGATATGGGGGAGATACAAATTGATTTAAAACCATATGCTAAGCTTGTAAAGATGAGACCCTATTGACTAAATCCTGAGATCAATTAAAAGGTGAAGGAAGAGATCGACATGTTGTTGAAACACATATTGATATTGCCAATGAAGAGTCAAAATGGGTCAACCCAATAGTCATTCAAAATAGGAAGGAAAGGTGGGGAATCCAAGTCTATGTGGACTTTCAAGGTTTGAGCACAACTTACGTCCATGACCCCTTCCCTACCCCTTTCAACAATGAAGTTCTAGACCATGTTACGAGCAAGGAAGCTTATTCATTCACTTATGGGTTTTCATGACTACATTAGATCCACATTGTAGAGTAAGATAATAAGAAAAAAATTAACCACAAAATGGGGTGCATACAACTATAATGTTATGCCTTTCAGCGTTAGGAACACCCTTTTTGTCTTCTCCAACAATTTCATTATTTCATTTAGAGATTACATCCATAAGTTCCTAGAACTCTACTTGGGCGATTGGATTACATACAATCTACTAGAGACTCATGTGGTGATGTTGTGTTTCATGTTTGAAAGTTGGTGATAGCTACAATTGTCTCTCAATTTAAAAAAAAGTATCCTCTACAACCCCTTCAACTCCTTTTTGGGTCATGTAGTCTATAATAATGGCATTCTAGTGGACCTAGGTAACATAACTACCATTATTAACCTAGAGGCCCAAACCAATGTGATGATGTTGTAGTCCACGGTAGTCCATATTGAGTATTGTAGAAGATTCACTGGAGGCTAGGCCAACATAACATAACCTATGGAGTAGTTGCTAAGAAAGGCAGAGGATGTTTTATGGAGAAAAGAATGTTTGTCTTCCTTTAATATCCTCAAACAAAATATTGAATAGTGCCTCTATCTTGGTATTTCCACATTGGAAAACTAAATTCCATGTACATGTGGATGCCTTTGGCCTAGCATTGGGGGTTGTACTAGCACAAAAAGGAGAAGGAAATCTAGACCACCCAATACACTATGCAAGTCAACACTTTCAAGGATTGAGCACAATCATACCACCATAGAGAGAGAAGGATTGGCAATTGTTTACTATGTATGTACATAGACTCAAGAACTATCTACTAAGTGCCCATTTTAAATTCTTTATAGATGATTCAAACTTAAAATATCTAATCAATAAGCTAGTGATGGAAGGACACATATGCAAATGGCTTCTCCTATTCTAATATTTTGAATTTGAAATTGATCCAGGATGGATCATTATATAATTTTTCATCTTCGTATTTTCTAGGAGGAAAAATTGGCTTGCATGTCCCATTTCAGGGGTAGGTCCTAGTTTGGTGATTTGGGGTCTAGAAGCTTCTAGAGCCCATTTAAGGAATCAAATGGCACCTTTGTTGGTAAAAAAATTATGATCTTAAATCATAACTGTAACACCCTATTTCCCCCAGTCTGTAAAAATAACTATACTGGCCAAGAACTATGGCAAACTCAAAGATGTGAATGTGTGATTTGAATGGACCTTAGTATAAAAGGTCGACGAATGTAAATAATGTTATGAATATATGTTCCAGGACTGCTAGGAGGGGGATGTGTTGAAAAGAGACCACGATGGATGATGAAAGGTGGTGGAAGGCATCTGGAATGGTGGCATCAACTTCCACCGAAACCAACACTGTATTTGGTCTTTACTGGCCCAAAGACTAAGAGTGGCTCGCTGGCCCTGAAATGAATTACTCGCCAGGTTGGTAGGTGAGGAGGCTCCTCATGGGTTAATGAGGGATGGGGGGTGAACCTCCCATTCGTAGAAGCCTCGGGCTTGACCACCGTGAGGAAAATCGTGCCACGTGCAACCTCACAAGGGAGAAATGCAAGGAAAGAAGTGTGGAGGGGGTAGACGCGAGGGGGGATAGCAAGAGGGAAAATCAGAAGAACTCTGAAAAATAGAGAGTGAATGATAAGCAGAGAAGAAGGAGAGTAACCTTCGTCCTTGATCTCTGAAGAACAGAGACAGAGAGTCTCAAAGCATCGTGGTCTAGCTCGAGGGTGGCTAGTGGTAAATCCATTCGGAGTCGCTGAGCCTACAGTTGGGTGGAAACGAGCACCCCTCTCAGCAGTTGCATCACACCTGGTGTTTTTCTAATAAGTGTTTTATATCTTGTATCTTGAATTGAATATCCTGGAATTTATGCTCATGATTTACACACTTATAAATGGCTTCTGTATAGTAATGTATGTATGGTGTTTTGATCGGAAATGGTGGTTGCATTCTTATATTGGAATGAACACATACGGCTTACATATATATATTTATTGAACAAGTCCATTCTCAGGAGATTTGTCCCTTCATTTTGGCTCATGTGATGCCCGGGATGGATTTCCCCACAGGGACCCCCCCCCCTTCTGGGAAAGTCCCCTCACTTTCCAGAGCTGGAGTAAGTCCGTTGAATGGACGGAAGCTTTAGTACACCCATGAGTTTTCTTGCTCCCTGTCACAGAAGTTTATAGCCCAAAGAATTAGGAAGGCCTTTTAGTCGGGTCATCGAACCTGGTGAAGAACTCCCCGAGAATTCCGTTGAAGGATCTTATGGCCTAAGTTTTGAAACTCTGCACGAGAGAGAGAGGGTCTCTTAGACTTCGATATTTCGGTCTTTCGGCACTCGGGGTACCTAAGTGCGAGTTCCCTTGTACTCGCAAGTCCCGAAACCCCGACTTGCGAAATCCCAAAATGATAGTGTGCAGATAAGTCTTGATATTTCGGTGTTTTGGTATCCGGAATACCCAAGGGTGAGTTCCGTTGTACTCGCAAGTCCCGAAATCCCGACTTGCGAAATCCTGAAATGATAGAGTGTGGAGAACTTATGATATTTTGGTGTTTCGGCACCCGGGATACCTAAGTGCTAGTTCCCTTGTACTCGCAAGTCCCGAAACCCCAACTTGTGAAATCTCGAAATGACAGCGTGCAGATAAGTCTCGATATTTCGGTGTTTCGGTACCCGAAATACCCAAGGGAGAGTTCCCTTGTACTCACAAGTCCCGAAATCCTGACTTGCGAAATCTCGAAATGATAGAGTGTGGAGAAGTTATGATATTTCGGTGTTTCAGCACACGGGATACCTAAGTGCAAGCTCCTTGTACTCGCCAGTCCCAAAACCCTGACTTGCGAAATCCCAAAATGATAGAGTGTGGAGAAGTTATGATATTTCGGTGTTTCAACACCCGGGATACCTAAAGGTGAGTTCCTTGTACTCACCAGTCCCGAAACCTTGACTCGTGAAATATCGATGGATGAAACCCTAAAATAGTTTAACATGTTTAGAGTTTGGTGTTTTGGAGTTTCGTCTCCCGGGAAACCTAGGTGCGAGACCTCTTGTCTGCGCACATCATGAAACCCCGATTCGCAAAACCCCGAATTGGTCCAGCATGGATAAGTATTGATGTTCAGTGATTCGACAACCGGGATACCCAAGGGTAAATTCCCTTGTACCCGCCAGTTGCAAAACCCTGAACTACGAAACCCTGAATTGGTCTAGTGTATGATGAGCAGGTGTCTCAGCGTTTTGACACTCGGATAGTCGAAGAGTGTGAATCTTCGACCTCTTGTATCGCCAAGCTACAGTATGTGAAAGCCCGAAAGGTATAGTGCCAGGAGTCAATTCGAGTCATTGATAATTCGAATGATTTGTAGAATCCCTTTCGATTTTCGGCATTTTGAAATACAGCAACGGGGGAATGCTTGCATCGTGACTCCCCGTATTGCGATAGCAGAAGTGCCTTCTCGATAAGGACTTTGGGCATAACCACGGTCATATGAGGGACTTTAAAGGGAAAGGAGGGTCTGTGCTAGGCCCCTTAGAATTTCGTGGGTGTTGTCCCTCAAGAAAAAGGAGAGAAAGCCGAAAATTTCTAGCCCCCGTAGTGGGTGTGTTACAAAGTGGTATCAGAGCACGGTTACAACACTTGGACTACTTGGGCTCATGAATGAGTTGTGCATGAGCTCTGTTCGAAGAACTCCTAAAAGGAGTAACCCTCTATCTTATCTCTATTAATCAAAAAGTCAAAGTTAAAAAATAAAATGAAAAACCCTGATTGTGTGTATGCATGTGAAAGAAATATGAATTATGTGCAGGTTATGAATGTATATAAATATTGACTAACAACCAACGTTTGTCTTTTGCACCCAAGTGGACAATCAGCCGCGGGAAATTACAAACGCATAGAATGGTGACTCACCAAGAGGTGGGAGAAGGCTCCCACAATAAAGACGAAGAGTCTGACGAAAGGAGGGCAGTAGGGACCCCTCCAGATCTAGTTGAGACTGTGAGGAGCCTCATGGTCGAATTACAAAGCTGTAAGGCTGACAATGAGAGGATGATGAAAGAACATGAGAAGCAAACAGAAATTAACGCAGTTTTACTGCAAAGCTTATCCGACCTAAAAAGACAAATGCAGCATGAACCTGAGATACAGAAACATGGTCATATCAATGGCCACAATGAGAGGAGCACCTCGAGAAAGGTCCACCCCAGAGGTAAAGGACAAGCATTGGATGATTCCTCTAGGAAGGAAGCTAGCGGTTTGGAGGGCTCTTCTAGCAACATAACTAGTTCTTATTCCCAAAGAAAACACAAGAAGCGAAAGCTTTCCAAGGGTCATAAATTTGAAGAATTCAGGAAGGCCAAACCACCCTCCTTCGACAGTGAAATAAAGAAGGGAGAGGAAGCAGAGGCATGGCTACTTGGACTAAAGAAGTATTTCAGAGTCCATGACTTCTCAGAAAATTTGAAGGCTCAAGTGGCCACCTTCAACTTGAACGAAAAGCCTTCCATTTGGTGGGAAGACCTTAAGAATGTGAAAGGGGTTCGCGAAGAGGACCTATCTTGGGAAAGGTTTAAGAAATACTTTTGGAAGAAGTATCTGTCGGGAAAATATTTCGACGAAAAAACTAAAGAATTCAATGAACTCAAACTGGGGCAACTTACTATAGAGGAATATGTCAGTAGATTCCTCAAGTTGCTGAGGTATGTACCTTATATAAAAGCAGAAAAGGAAAAGGTGCAACGTTTCATCAGCAGACTACCTAAGGACTATTGAAACATAATTGAATTTGATGAGCCAAAGACCCTAGAAGGCACTATTCGAAAGGAAAGACATTGTCACAAACAGTTTGGACATCGGACAGAACCTCGCAAAGGCTGGAAACAGAAGAATAGTTCGGGATTTTAGAAAAAGGAGATTAAATCCCCAAGATTTAAGAACTATAAGAAGAACTCAAGGATGAGCTTCCCAGTCCAGAGTGTACACCAACAGAATTTTCCCTCCTTGGGTGGAAATAAAACTTCTGGATCCGTACCAGAGAAGACTGATAACCCAAAGAGAGAACCTTTGAAATGTTGTGGTTGTGGAGAAGAACATCTACTGAGAGACTATCCACACTGACAATAGAATGGTCGTAGAATTTACAGCATCCAGGAAGCTACCACCGTCAATGATGTGGCCAAGAGTGTGCCGCAAATTTATGCAGCCTTGGATAATAACCAAGCCGATCACCAAGCTTCAGTGGTGGAAATAGAAGGTATGATTTCCAACCATCTAGTGTCTATTCTGATTGACCCTGGTTCAAATTTGAGTTATATAACCCCTAAGGCTGTTGATAAGTGTAAACTACAACCACATAAAAACACCAAGCCATGGTTGGTACAGTTAGCCACTGGCACTAAAAGAAGGGTAGCAGAGGTGATACCAGCCTACCAATTAATGTTGGGTGAATTCCTCACCCAAGCAACCCTTAACATATTACCCCTGGGATCGTATGATCTATTGATTGGTATGGACTGACTAGCCACCCATAAAGCTAGACTGGACTGTTACCATAAAACCTTAGAGTGTGTAAGTGAAGAAGGAAGAAGAATAACTCTTCAAGGGGTCCGAAAACCTATCTCGGTGAGACAAATATCAGCCCTACAAATGAGAAAGTACTGCCGAAAGGGATGTCCCCTATATGCAATACAGGTGTTAAAAACAATTGAAGGTGACAAACCAAGCCTCAAAGACCACCCCACCCTGAGAGAATACAAAGATGTATTTTCGGAAGAGGTATCGGGTCTACCTTCGAGAAGGGACATTGAATTCTCGATAGAACTTGCACCGGGAGCGGTGTCGGTGTATAGGACACCCTACAAGATGAGCACACCTGAGTTAGTTGAACTCAAATTGCAATTAAGAGAAATGGTGGATAAGGGTTATATCTGGCCCAACGTGTCTCCATGGGGAGCACCAGTCCTGTTTGTGAAAAAGAAGGATGGTACCATTAGATTGTGTGTAGATTATAGAAAACTCAATAAGGTAACCATAAAGAACAAGTACCCCTTGCCCAGGATCGATGACCTGTTCGATCAATTGGGAGGTGCGTCTATTTTCTCAAAGATTGACTTGAGGTCGGGATACCATCAAGTCTGAATCAAGGGTGAATACATCCATAAAACTGCCTTCCGGACGAGGTATGGTCACTATGAGTTTGTGGTAGTGCCATTTGGGTTAACCAATGCCCCTGCCACTTTCATGTGTTTGATGAACAATGTACTCAGCAAATTCCTAGACAAATTTGTGTTGGTTTTTATTGACGATATATTAATTTACTCCAAGAATAGAGAAGAGCATGAAGAGAATCTTAGGCTTGTGCTGCAAGTGCTAAGAGAATATCAGCTCTATGCCAAATTCAGCAAATGTGACTTCTTTCAGAAGAAAATACATTATTTAGGCCATGTCCTATCTGAAGAAGGGGTAGCAGTAGACCTTGACAAGATCAAGTCCATCATGGAATGGCCTACCCCAAAGGACGTTTCAGATATCAGATCCTTTATGGGATTAGCAGGATACTATAGGAGATTTATAAAAGGATTCTCCAAGATTGGTTGTCCAATCACTACCCTCCAGAAGAAGGGGACTAAATTCATGTGGACACAGAAATGTGAAGAAAGATTTCAAACCCTGAAACAACTACTGACCCATGCACACGTGTTGAAGATCGACGATCCCGAAGCTGATTTCCTTATGTGCACAGATGTCTGCAAGGAAAGGCTCGGAGGAGTCCTTATGCAAGGAGGAAGTGTGGTTTGCTATGAATCCCATAAATTGAATGAGCACGAAGTCAACTATGTGACCCATGATCTCGAGTTGGCCGCCATAGTGCAAGCCTTAAAAATGTGGAGGCATTATCTCTTGGGAAGGAAATTTGTACTTATGACAGATCACTGTGGATTGCGATATTTGTTTGACCAACCAAAGCTCAATGCCAGACAAGCTAGGTGGATGGCCCTCCTTAGCGAGTTTGAATTCGAAATCAAACACATTAAAGGAAAAGAAAATAGGGCGGTCGATGCCCTTAGCAGAAGTATGAAAACAATTCACTTGGCAGCAGTGAGCACCTGTAAGACGGATGTCAAGGAAAGAGTCAGAAATGCACAAGAAACAGATCCCTTCATCCAAACCATGACCTCGTACCTGCAGCAAGAGCCCACCAGGGTAAAGTACGGAGACTACCAGATGATGGAAGGAGGTCTGCTCACTTACCGAAGAAGATTGTACATTCCAGATTGTGACGACTTGAAGAGGTTCATACTGGATGAACTACATAAAAGACCCTATACTGGTCATCCTGAATACCAGAAGATGATCACGGCTACCAGGAAAAAATTCTACTGGCCTGGGTTGAAGAAATACATAGCCGAGTACTTAGCCAAATGCATAGAGTGCCAATAGGTTAAAGCAGAACACCAACACCCATTAGGATTATTGCAACCTTTACCAATCCCAGAATGGAAATGGGAAACTATCTCCATGGATTTCATCACTGGGTTACCAACTCGACCAAACAGAATGACGTCGTTATGGTAGTGGTGGATAAGTTGAGCAAGTCTGCTCATTTGATCCCCATCAAGTCGACTTGCAAGGCAATAGACATCACCCATGTATTCATGAAGGAGATATTCAGACTGCATGGTATGCTGAAAGAGATCGTGTTTGACAAAGACACGAAATTTACTTCCAACTTTTGGAAATCACTGATGGCTGGTTTAGAGACCAAGTTGATGTTTAGCACCACCTATCACCCTCAAACCAATGGACAGACGGAAAGAGTGAACCAAATATTAGAAGACATGCTAAGAATGCATGTAATGCATCAACCCAAGAAGTGGGAAGAGTACCTACCACTGGTGGAATTCGCCTACAACAACGGCTACCAAGCATCCTTAAAGGTGAGTCCCTTCGAAGTCCTCTATCGTAGGCCATGCAACACTCCTGTCAGTTGGAGTAATCCCGTAAACATAATTTCTTTTGGACCCGACATGTTGAAAGAAATGGAACAACAAGTGACTTAGATAAAACAAAACCTGAAGGTCACTCAGAACCGACAAAAAAGTTACGCTGACCAAAAGAGAACTCCAAGAGAGTTCAAGACGGGAGACCATGTATATCTCAGAGTTAGGCCCAGGAAGAGTTCCCTGAAAATGGGAGCTTGTGCCAAGTTGGCACCTCGGTATTGTGGACCCTTTGAGGTTCTACATAGAGTGGGACCTGTAGCCTATAGGCTAGCACTTCCTCCCACAGTAAAAGCACATAATGTTTTCCATATTTCATTATTGAATAAATATGTACATGATTCTAATCATATAATTCATTGGTCTGTGATCCAGGTGGAACCGGAGGGATAATTCCTACCAGAACCTCAATGCATACTGGACAGAAAGGAAACCCCACTCCGGAACCGAACCATTGCACAGGTCAAGGTGCAGTGGAGACATTTTGGCCCAGATGAGGCTACATGGGAAATGGAGGATGCCATGAAACAGGCATATCCGATTTTTTTACCTTTGTACATACATGTCATATTGATAGATAGAACATCGAGGACGATGTTCCTTTAAGGTGGAGGGAATTGTAAAACCCTTTTTCCCCTAGTATGTAAAAATAACTATACTGGCCAAGAACTATGGCAAACTCAAAGATGTGAATGTGTGATTTGAATGGACCTTAGTATAAAAGGTTGACTAATGTAAATAATGTTATGAATATATGTTGCAGGACTGTTGGGAGGGGGATGTGCTGAAAAGACACCACGATGGCTGATGAAAGGTGGTGGAAGGCACCTGGAATGGTCTTTACTGGCCTGAAGACTAAGAGTATCTCGCTGGCCCTGAAATGAATTACTTGCCATGTTGGTAGGTGAGGAGGATCCTCATGGGTTAATGAGGGATGGGGGGTGAACCGCCCATCCGTAGAAGCCTCGGGCCTGACCACCAAGAGGAAAATCATGCCACACGCAACCTCGCAAGGGAGAAATGCAAGGAAAGAAGTATGGAGGGGGCAGACGCGAGGGGGGATAGCAAGAGGGAAAATCAGAAGAACTCCAGAAAACAGAGAGTGAATGATAAGAAGAGAAGAAGGAGAGTAACCTTCATCCTCGATCTCTGAAGAATAGAGACAGAGAGTCTCAAAGCATCGTGGTCTATCTTGGGGGTGGCTGGTGGTAAATCCATTCAGAGTCGCTGAGCCTACGGTTGGGTGGAAACGAGCACCCCTCTCAGCAGTTGCATCAAACCTGGTGTTTTTCTGATAAGTGTTTTATATCTTGTATCTTGAATTGAATATCTTGGAATTTATGCTCTTGATTTACACACTTATAAATGGCTTCTGTATAGTAATGTATGTATGGTGTTTTGATCG
>CBVK0100581382.1:0-11628 GCA_900067695.1 Picea abies
GAGGAGCAAAAGGATTGGAGTGCAACTCGGAGCGTGCAGGGACAAACGTCGATTAAAAGGTACTTCTATCATCCTCCCTTCTCATGCATTAGTCTTAGATAGATTTGAAAGGAAGTCAGTGTCCATGATAAGCACTTTTCTGTCTAAGGTTAAGGTCAAGCCCTAGAGGTCGATCTACTTGTCCGCAAGCAGATTTTCCTACAACAGAAACTGGCGACTCCACTGGGGAGATAGCCTTGAATCAAAACCCTTTGTTTGATTTTTCTCCTCATTGACCTTGTTCTGACCCTTGATTGTTTCAGACCTGGTTTACCCCTCCTTGATCAGTTTCATGAGCTGATTGGCTCCTTACCTTGTCACTCTCAGCATAGTTGTCAAGTTCAAATCTCGATTTTTGAAATTTTTTGACATTTTTGGGACTTTCAGACCCTGGCGCCCTTGACTTAGTGTTATCAGAGCGCCAGTGCTTCTTGTAGCCCTACACAGAGCGCTACAATGCTCTTTTCCCTTGGCAACAGAGCGCCAGCCTTCCTTTGGCCAAAAACCCTTCATAATTGCATTCTCCTAGGGTTTTCCTCTGTGGCTTTTGTGTTGAGTGATCTAGTGAGTCAGTTCTTCTTCCTGTTTAGTCTTGACATCAGTCCTGTTTAAGGACAAACACCTTTTTGATTGGATCTTGTAGCTTACTTCACCTTTTGTCATTTGGGTTTTCCTGTTGAGTAAAGCTTGAGATCTTTGCATTGCTTTTCTTTTCTCTTCAGCTGAGTAAAACCCTGGTGAAGGTCATCAATAGCCTACAGGCCTCTTTATTTTTATTTCAGTCCAATCATTGTTCTTCGGCTCTTGTCTTTGGGTGTGAAGTTTGTTCTTTTCTTTGATTGTTTCTTTTCTTTCGTTTTTCGTTTCGATTGCTAGGAAGGGTGTATTGTTTGTGTGTTTGTGTTTATGGTAGTTTGGTTCTCATTCATACCAAAAAGATAATTAGCAAAGATAAGCATTGTGATTGCATTGATCATAATTCATACGCAAACAATAAAAATATTTTAGTGACCGATTGAGCATATTAGAAGGCGTTTGAAAATTTCTTTGCATTACATCAGGATTTGATTGAAATAAAGAAAAGAATTGTTTGGAAGCATTCCGTAGTTGTGCTTGTTAGTGAAAGAACTCTCTCTCTCCCTTAGCTAGATGTTCATCGAAAGGAAATGACTGCTTATCATGCTTGATGCACTCTTTGGGTCAGAGTCTTAATTCCATTCGTTTCACTTCCATGCACCCCTTTTTGCGTAAAGAATAGCCACTAAAATCAACGCTAATTAAAATTGATCTAGAACTTTTTCTTTGATAGAATCCTCCACCAACAGTAGAATAGGTGTAGTACTTTGGAGTAGGCTGTGATCATAACTCTCCAAAGTTGTCAAAAAAAACAATAGCAGCCTGAGTTAGGGAGAGTAAATCCAATTGTCGTATAAGTCTGCTTGGTACCCCCCTCTCACACAGGGGTTACGCACGAGGTTGCATTTAGGAGAGCTACGGGGACTACCCTCTGTGGTTCAACTGAGTGTGGTGGTAAGATCGTATTACGGGGATCACTTTGAGGTAAATCCACAATTGCTGCGTGGAAGCTTCTTAGTTGGTTTCGGGCTTGTTACCCTGCCCTTACGTTCGGACCGAACTGTCGACTGTTCCCGCCCAGGGGCTGACTACGAATTGGTAACCTTAGTGGCCATAATATTTAGGTTCTTACACAAGGTGACGGTGACGGGTAGTCTAACCATACCTGGATCAGACATTGGTCAAACTCACTCAGGCTCCTTGGAAGGTAAATCCACAATTACTGCGTGGAAGCCTTAGAGAGTAAATCCACAATTACTGCGTGGAAGCTTTCACCAGGGTGTAAGTTTGTTAAGCAGGTCGCCATTGTAACTGTTCCACCCTAGTCCCACCCCTTCTGGACTTGATCACGTGACGTTGGATTTCATCACCAACTATTACGATCATCGAAAGAAGGCCCTATTTGGTTGGTTGTGATTCTTAGATTTTTTAGCGTGTGCTGTTTCTTTTCGCTAGTTGGCCATAGATCTCTTTCGTAGACTCTTTTCTTCTGCCAACATTGACCCTCCACGACGCTCGCGGAGGCTACAGGGACTTCCTCCAGAAATTATGGAAGGAGACATCCCTCGTCCTACGGAACAATCTCCCCAACAGGGCAAGGTTAAAAAAACTACAACTTCTCAGGGAGAAGTTCCCGTACCTTTGGATAATTTTAGGATTGTCTTGGACTCCCTGGAAGCTTATCGCATTCCAGAGGGATATGAACGACAGATCCTTCACCTAAATTCTGCCGGAGAATTTGTTGTCATAAACCCTTTGGCCGCCCCGGCCGGGTCTCCTCAAAACCCTTTACCTGATGACCCTTTCTATACTGAGAACATCGTTTGGAGTCCACCACGCTTGGTGCAAGATTGTTATGGAACTGGAGAAGGTGCTGACGCATCCGCCTCCTACACTGTACCCCCAAATCATTTTATTAGTACTACCATTTTTACGGCCACACCAACCGTGGCTCCGAGCACACCACTCGTTGGCCCGAGACCTAATATTCCCCTCCAAATGGCTCAGTCCACAATGGTCCCTCACATCCCGACCATTCTCGCCAGCAATCCGGTGGTCACCCAAGCCTCGATTGGCACACCTGTAACACCAAGACCAAATCTCCCTTTTGGATTTAGGGCACTGAACGCATCTGCTACTACCACTGCCCAAACCACTACTCAAATTATACCGGGAAGTTCCATACCTATCCAACAACCTGGAGGGACGGTCCTTGGTGGCCCTAACCCAATCGGCAACACGGGTCAATCTTTTGTGTCTGGCCCTCAAATCCCGGGAACTCTACCTCAAGCTGGGGGGCACCCTCCCACCAGAGGAAAAAACCCATTCGGGGGGCACCCTCATGCTGGGGGGAAACCTCAAACTGGAGTCCACCATCAGCCACAACGACAAACTGTGTCTGTTGCACCCAATCAGTGGAGCATCCCTTTTCAAGGAAATCTGCATGTCTCCACGGGGCAAACGGTGCCTGCCGCATCCAATCCATGGAATGTTCCTTTCCAAGGAAACCCACACTTTCCGACAGGACAAAATTCGCAGACTCCACAGCAACCTCCTTATGGACAAATGCCCAACCCAACCCATAATCCTCAAAACCCATCCGGTTATCCTCCGCTCACACAACCTTTTCAAACCACTTCAAATCCTATGTACCTTGGTCAAAACCAACCCAACATGAGAGGACCCACGAGTTATAACTATCCACATAACCCAATATTGGGCCCCACTGGTGTCCCTCTGCCACACCAGCATTATCCACAGGTTAACCGACAACTACCCTTTCTAGCTACTCTGGACCTACCAGATTTGTCTCAGTTAACGAATGATCCCATTCATCATGCTTCGGGTTGGCCAGCTATTCCAGCAAAGCTCCCTTCTGATATTCCAAAATTCGAAGGAAAATCCGGAGAAGACCCGAAAAACCACGTGATGACCTTCCATTTGTGGTGTTCATCAAAATCCCTCATGGACGATTCGATTCATTTACGTCTTTTCCAACGGACACTTACGGGTTCCGCGGAAAAATGGTATATTGAATTACCACGCGCATCTTTTTACGATTTCAACTCTCTCACCATGTCCTTCCTCACACACTTCCAATTGCCCATCCGATACGAGATGGGTACTGAACTATTAACCTCTCTTCGTCAGACAACTTCAATACACATCTCCGATCATATCCATGAATGGAGAAGACGACAAAGGCTAATTAAAGGAGTCATCCCTGACCAATTATTAGCGGAATGGTTCACGAAATCTTTACTAGCCCAGATTTCTCGTGACGTTGCCATGGGTGGCGTAGTCACCGAGGAAGAAGCCATTGCCCGAGCTCAGTACTTAGACTTAGTCTATTCGCAATCCGATACTCTGTATGAGTTGATACCAAATGCTACCCGTCCCAATAATGACCCATCCAAACCATCAACCTCTTCACATGCGGATGGAGTTATTGGCTCCGTCAAAACTCAATCTACCACTCAGTCTACTGGAACAATCTAGAGGCCCGCCGCCATGACCGCCCCCAGTTCAACTACACCCTCTTCCACCCCCACCCAAACTCAAGTTTCTGATGTGAATGCGGTTCAATCAACCCCTTCACAGCAACCAGGGGGCAAGAAGAAAACGAGAAACAAACCAAAGAAGAACAATAACAATGAACAACCCAAGACCCAACCAAAAACCCCTGCTGTTGGAAAACAGCCACAGTGAAAACCGAAATTCCCATGTCTCATTTGTGGTAACGATCACTACACCCGAGACTGCCCACATCGCGATGAAGTGGCTAAAATTTTCAAAGGAAATTCACAATCCGTTGTGCTCACTCAACCTTTTCCGCAGCAACAATATTTGGTTGCACAAACCCCCACGCCTGGGGGCAGTTCCAACCAACCTCATGATGAGGCATCGACAAGTGCACACATTTATATGTTCAACGGGGTTAATCTAACCACTCGTTCTACGACATACAACACACCAGTTAAACCTGATAAGCCGAAGGCCTCTAACGGTTCTTCACCAGATCCTTTACCATCTGTTGTCAATCCTCTGTCTGTTAGCCCTCCATCCGGGCCACTTCAGATTGAGAAACCTTCTTTTGACTCCATCTTACGCCCTCCTAAGAGCACCATTCGGAAATCCACTTTCAATCCTAATTCACGAGCCGCCCAAAACTACAACATTGTCGAAGATTTGGCCCAAGCTCCGTGTGCCATGTCCGCATTGGAAGTGTTACAACACTGTCCTAACCAACATAGGATGCTCTTAGCTGCTATTGGCACTTTCGATCCCGAGTCATCCAACTACATCACGTTTAATCTAGACGATTACCAACCATGACTCTCCCACCAGCTAGCTTTCCAAATCGATGTTGTTGTTCATAACCAACAAATCCATCGAACAATTTTGGATGAGGGAGCCTCCACCTGTGTCATGTCTCTATCCTGTTGGAAAGGTTTGAAATCACCTGCCCTTAACAAATCCCCTACGATGTTACGCGCTTTCGATGGACGAGGTTTCCATCCTCACGGATTATTGCAATCCCTCGCCATTCAATTGGGCGGCAAAACTGTTACCATTGATGTCAAAGTGGTCGACGCTCCCCTCGATTACAATTTATTACTAGGAAGAAGTTGGTTCTACGCTATGACTGTTGTCGCTTCGTCGGTGTTTCGATGTGTACAATTCCCTCATCAAGGCAAAATTGTCACGATTGATCAACTTGATTTCTGTACACCCAACGCCCGCCTCCCTGCCGCCAACAATATTCCTTTCCTGGGAGACCACGTGGTTACGTATGAAAGCGTTGGTGTTGGCTTATTGAAATATTCTAGCCTCATGGGTACCTTCCCTACACCACTTCCCCCTACTACACCTCATATTGCCACTGTCAATATGATCTTGACTTTGCCTTATCAATCCTTGGAATCATCTGACCCTTGGATCGTGCCTAGTCCTTTGGAATTCGATGGACTCAGTGACACCATGCCACTCAGCCCAGCCGAGGCCGTATACGTAGCTATTCAATCTACCTCTCCCTCTTTGAACACTTCACACTCATTGGCACCCGATACTTACTCGGTGACCTCGTGGTTGAATTCCCTATCATCTGTCATTGATTACATTTCCCACATCTTCCCTTCAGACGAATCTATCATGGAAATTCTTAGCATTGACGATTTGCCTTGGGATGACAACCACCACCAATCCTCTTTTCTTCCACCTTTGGAAGAGGTGCAAGACATACAATCTGTCTTTCCCCCCGATGTTACCAATGCTTCACAATCCCCCATCCTCACCCAAGATACCTTATCTGAGGGAAACATGGGTAAAATCTCTGCAACAATCACAATTGACATTTCAGTCAAAGACGGTGTCGTGGAAAACATCAATCTTGGTGCTAATTGCACATCCGACGAAGTGGTTTCTTACACCACTTTGTTCAAAGAATTCTGCGATGTCTTCGCATGGAGCTATGAGGAAATGCCAGGGATCGATCCTTCGATCGTCATACATGAAATCAAAACTTACCCTGACGCAAAACCGGTTCAACAGAAACTCCGTCCGGTTCACCCTAAGAAACTAGCAGCTATAAAGGAAGAAGTTGAAAAACTTCTAAAATCTGGCTTTATCTACCCCGTCCCTTTGACAGAATGGGTCTCTAACCTCATTCCAGTTGCTAAGAAACAAGGTACCATCCGTGTCTGCGTATATTATCGTGATCTTAACAAAGCTTTTCCCAAGGACAACTACCCTACACCCTTTATCGATCAAATCATCGATAATTGCGCAGGAAGCGTGATCTTCTATTTCATGGATGGCTTTTCTGGATACAACCAGATTGAAATCTTACCTACCGATCAACATAAGACATCCTTTATCTGCCCTTGGGGAACTTTCGCATACCGAAAGCTATCGTTTGGCCTTAAAAATGCTGGTGCCACTTTCCAGCGAGCCATGTCGTACGCCTTCCACGACATCAAACATATCGCGGAACCATACCTTGATGATTTACCCACCCATTCATCCAATCGACCTGATCATATTGATCACTTGCGGGCAATCTTTCTTCGATGTCGTTTCTATCGTATCCGCCTGAACCCACATAAATGCATCTTCGCTGTCGAATCCGGACGACTCCTTGGTTTCATCGTCTCCAAAGATGGGATTAGGGTGGATCCCCTGAAAATCAAGGCCATTCTAGCCTTACCCCCACCCACCAACTTGACCTAACTTCAAAGTTTGCAAGGCAAAGAAAACTTTCTCCGTCGTTTCCTCTGCAATTACGTCGAAATCACTAAAGGGTTTATGCGACTGCTGCAAAAGAACGTCCCTTTCATCTGGGATGACACTGCCCAACGGTCTTTCGATGCTCTCAAGCACGCATTGACCCACGCTCCTTTGTTACATCCTCCCGATTACACAAAGGATTATATCCTTTACTTGGCCGCTTCTACTTCCACCATTGCGATGGTGTTAGTTCAAGAGGACTCCAACGACGAAGAACACGTAATTTATTATCTGAGCAAGAGTTTATCTGGACCCGAACTCAGATATTCGCATGTCGAGAAACTGGCTATGGCAGCTGTCATTGCTATCCAACGATTCCGCCACTACATATTACTACGCACCACCACAGTAATCGCAGACTCCAACCCCATGTGCCACGTCTTGACACATCAAGTACTTGGGGGTAAATATTCAAAGTGGATCGTTATTCTTCAGGAATTCGACCTTGAGTTTACCAAGGCTAAGGCCAAAAAATCCCTGGTGTTTCCCGAGCTCATCTGTGCTCTCCCACATGCCGATGAAAACAATGAACCTAGAGACCCTCTTCCTGATGAGTCTCTCTTCCGCATCAGCACCTCTGACCCTTGGTATGGAGACATTCTCCTTTATCTTCAAACCCAACGTTTTCAACCCAACGTCTCTCCAGAAGAGCGTCGACACATACGTCACCACTCTCGCCGTTACCTCATCCTCGGTGACACTTTGTACCGCCGTGGTATTGACACCATTCTTCAGCGATGTCTAATTCACGAAGAGGCTGAACGTGTTTTGAATGATTGTGACCTTGGCGCTTGTGGCGGTCACCTCTTCGGGATGGCCACAGCCCAAAAAATTCTACGTGCCGGCTACTTTTGGCCCTCAATCTTCAAAGATTGCATCGAGGCTGTCAAAAAATGCCCACCCTACCAAATCTTCAACAAGAAGGCATGAACCCACCCTACTGCGCTGCACCCCATTATCGCCATCGGCCCCTTCTCCAAATGGGGTATCGATTTCATGCAGTGTAAGCCTACCTCAGCCGGGGGGCACGGTTACATCATCGTCGCCGTCGATTATTTCACAAAATGGGCTGAGGCTATGCCTACCTTCCTGAACGATGGTTGTACTGCAGCTCTATTCCTCTTCAACCACATCATTACTCATTTTGGTATACCACATGCCATTGTCACTGACCATGGTGCACACTTCAAAAACCAGATGATGAGTGAATTACACGTCAAATTGGGTTTTCGCCATGAAAACTCATCCCCTTACTATCCTCAAGCAAATGGACAAATTGAAGCTATCAACAAAGTCCTAAAAACCATGATCCAACGCATGGTGGGGGAAAACAAGACATCGTGGCATTTACAACTGTTTTCCGCTCTCTGGTCCTATCTCACATCTGTGAAAACCTCAACCGGATTCACTCCTTTCCAGTTGGTCTATGGCATTGAGGCCGTCCTACCCATCGAGTGCGAAATTCCGTCACTCAAATTGAAAGTAGAACTCCTGCCCCATACTTCTGCGGAAGAAGAACGATTCTTGTACCTATCCAAACTGGATGAAACACGTCGTGATGCTGCTCTCGTTAATGAGGCACATCAAAAACGGATCAAGAGTCAATATGAAAAATATGTCCAACCTCGAGCCTTCACAGAAGGAGACTTAGTCCTCGTTTATGACCAAGCACACGATAAATTGGGAACAGGAAAGTTAGAACCTATGTGGCATGGTCCTTACATCGTGAAGCGTGTTTTACACAGAGGTGCTTACGAACTAGTAGATCATGATGGAATTTCCTTAGGAGAGCCCCGAAACGGGATTTACCTGAAAAATTACTATGCCTAGATCACCTAGCATCTGTACGTTGTACACTATTGTATTTTTAGTTTGGTGTGCCTTTTCTTTCGCGTGCTCGAGTCTTTACCGTTGCCACTCATGTCTGTGCCTGTGTTTTCATGCGCAGATGACGTCTACCTTTCCTAACTTTTTTGGGTTCGCGGATGGCGCCAGCCGACACACCCGGAACATTGCCTCGGCGGCATGGGTTATTTATCAGTTTGACGAGGTGGTGAGTTAAGGAGGCATTTGTTTAGGACCAACAACCAACAATATGGCAGAATATCACACTGTCATTGGACTATTAACCCAAGCCTCCTCCCTAGGTATCGCTCGCATCATTATTTACTTAGACTCCCAACTCGTGGTTTATCAACTCAACCGCATCTACGCTATCCATAGTCCTATCCTGCTACGTCTACACTTGCAAGTTCACCGTCTCGAACAAATGTTTGATTACATTGAGCATAGACACATTCCAAGAGAACTTAATAGTGTTTCAGATTCGTTAGCCAATTATATCATGGATCGGTATTTAGACCATAGATAAGATCTAAGGAAAGAAAAAACTGTACATTACATGTAAATTAAAACACATCACATACATCATCATGTACAAACCATCGGCATCATAAAACTCGAAACTGTATATATAGATATATATATGTGGCGTGACTGAAATGTTTTACATTACATCAAAAAGTTCGTAAGAGAACAAAATTTTGGGCTCATCCACCCATACAACTTCGCCAGACAAGACGTACAAAAAACATGATCTCAGGGAAACTCTAATCTCCCTGCGCTACATTATGTTGAGTGTAATATAACACTATGTGTACTACGCGTCTCAACAGACAATTTTGAGATTTTCTGGCACCCCTACAGTGTGTCATTACAAATGCAAAGGCACGTCCCCCCTCCGCAGAGGAGGGATACCCATCGTCAGGCCCTGGAGGTTCCTCTCAACCTCTCGAAGGCCCACCACTGGTACTGCTGGGTCTGCCACAACTGGGGCGCCGCCACGACGTCCTGGCACTAGTATGTCCGCTGGGCGCACTGCTCCCTTGTCTGCACATTGAAGGCAAAACGTCTGTTAAACACTCTCTTACATACCCAAAAAATACATATACATCAAAAAACATAAAAAAGAAACTGGCGACAAGATACGACTTAGTCTCTTACCTGACTCATCCCAATCCTCTCCCTCGGGCAGGATCAAATCCATGCTCCCATGGAAGTCCATATCAGCATAGGGGAAGTCCTCAATCCAAAGGAATTGCCGCTTCAACCAGGCAAAGAAATCACCAGTGAAACGAAACTCTGACTCCGATACCAACCTCGGGGATAGGCTAGTCCACCTCTCCATCCGAGGCTTATCCATTGGTCGCATCGCCAGCGCAATCTGAGGCTGCATCTGAGGGATGCACTCTAGGAAAAATGAGACTAAGAAAGAACCATAGCCAAACTGCTTTTGGCCGTTCCTGCACCGAGAAATTTGTTCCTTCACATTTCGAAGGAACGCCGCACTCCAGTTGAATAGTGTGGGCTCCAAACACTGGACGCCATAAGCCACCTGTGACCTTGAAGCCAAATGTGCACTAGTACTACTAGTCGCACTAGTGATAGCGAACAATATCGATCGAAGAGCCAGATCTCGGACGTCCTTGACAGGGATCCTCCCCCCTATCAATCTTGCCCCTGGAACAAAATGACGTGCCAAATACACGTCTACCTGCTCTGGCAATGTCCTCTGCCATGTGAAAGCTATAGGGACCCCTCTCTTTGAGAGGTCGGTCAGAAAATACACGTCATCCAATTCGATAGTCAGGAGCTGTGCACCGATGCGGAACCCCTGTTCGTTGATGTCCCAGAGACCAATGATATGCTCGAGCAACAGAACTTCACTCTTCATTTTTTGCAGTTTCAAGAACTTGATTAACCCGCAGGCCCTCAAAGCAGCCCACGTACGGGGGCTCCGTAAAGCAGCTATATCATCCATTTCATGTTCCCGCTCTTTCCACTCGATCATGGTCGCCGAATATGCTTACAAAACGAAAATTCAAAATTTGCATTAAACCCCACGTTTTTGTCATTTCGGCAAAATTCAAAAAGTATTTTAAAGCATGAAAACGAATGCCTGTGACATCAAAAGGTGATCTATCATCATTTTAGACCCCCACGCCCTTTAAAATTGATTAAACAATAACTAAAACGAGATAAAAATCAAAAACGTTTTGGGGGGGGCGTGGGCCCATAAGATGAAGTTTTTACCAATTTCTTTGGTCGAAATGGTCGACCCCATCAATGATTAGGGTGTGGGCATATTAACAATCATTTCCCAAAGCAAATTCGTGGACATTTCCCCCCCTTTTATTAACTTTTATAAGGAGGCCGATTCGGTCCAAAGTGGTCAACCTAGGGCTTCACGTTTTGAAATAATGATGCTATTAAAATTAACTTGGAACCATACAATTGAAAGAGAAACAAACGAACATCTACTTGGTTCGAACGGTGTGCAAAACGATCAACCGTAGCTCCGACAATGAGGAAAACAAGTTTGGCTCTAGTTGAGATTCTCCAACGCTCCACAAAATCCTCGCAAATGAAATGGTAAATGAAGTTTTTAAGTCAATCTATATTTATAAAATTTCATTTTCATAATCTATAGTTATTTTGGGTCTCTCTACTGGTAAAAATGACTTCACTAATCCCTGGTTTCTAGTTTCTGTCATCGCAGGTTGTTGGCGATACTGATGCATCTCGCACCTTGTTCTACTTATGAGCACAGTCTTAGTTCGTTCTCGAGCTCTACAATATGAGAACGTAACCGGGTAAACTTTTATCTCTTTTTCGGACCCGTATGAATCCAATCACACGAAAAAGGAACCCCCCTGGAGTCTCCTTTAA
>CBVK0100581383.1:0-11628 GCA_900067695.1 Picea abies
AGCTTCTATTAGGTCTTCTTACATCCGCCTTATTCTATTTTATTGAAAGGTCTTATTAATATTGACCTTTATTACATTCGAATACATTGATCTACCTATGTGCGGGTTAGGACCTTAACAGGAATTTACCGGCTCCCAGGGATCCAAGAATGCTAATATGGTGTCAGCTCATGGCCCGACACGTAGTTGGACCGATCATCGAGTATGATGATACCTTCTTTGACTGGCTTCAACCACATATGTTGATGGTTGACAATTATGCTTATGCCGAGTTGGATTTCCGAGGAGATCCAGACTTAGTACTGCCAAAGGATGCTCAGTGGGGGGAACTTGGTAAGAAGTACACACATTTTTTCCTTTTTAAATGTTTTTTGTGAATTTTTCATATTCAAATGTTTTTGTTTTATATGTTCGTTCAAAGACTAAATACAAAATCGTTGTTGATGACACAAATGTTGGACCTTACCGACCTCCTGGTACCTCTCCCATTCAATGGCGAGGAGAGGTAGCGGTAGCGCCATAATACATCGAGGATTATCAAGTGGTGGAACAAAATCTAGAGGGCCTGACCGCAGATATTCCAGACATGCCTCTTGAAGAGGTTCCACGACGTGATCAACGTCATACTATAGGAGTGTCAGGATCCATGAGTCGACTGCTCCATAGGGTTGCTCGGGCAGTCGTGTGAACATCATCCATGATGTCACTTTGTAGAAGCTATGAGCTTCAGATTTTGACATTTTGGTCTTCGGACAAACTTTTGTAAAAAACTCTTCTGATCGTTATATATACAGACGGCTTCTACCAGTTTATCATGTGTTGTGTGAATATTGATGTGATTGATTTATAAATGAGCCAAATGTCTATCTAATACATAGTTATCCAATGCATCTGTTAATGTATTTAGACATCTAGGAATATGTTGATATTCAATGTAATCAAAGTAACTTTCCAAGAGGCGAATTCGCAAATATACCCATAACAAAGTAGGACTTCGAATAGTGTATACATTACTTAATTGTAGTACTACTAGTTGCGAATCGAGTTGCACAATCAAATGACGGATTCCAAGTGAGATAACATCAACCAATAATTCAATAACGACGCTATATTATGTGATGTTTTTGGTTGCACGGCCGAGACACACACCTCATAAGGAGACAAGTTCGTTTGTAGGGGCATAAATTTCCCATGCAGCGGAAGCAAGGTTCTGAGTACTATGGCTAGCGCCATCAGTGAAGCCAATATAGGGTAGCGAAGACTCCGACATCTGGAAATCAAACAAAACGTCACATAAGGGCAGAGACCAGATAACGACAAAAGCAAGCTGACAGTAACACACAAGAAGTATGATACAATAAAAATACAAGTACTCATGCACAGATGATTTTATGCATAGTACTTCTTCAAGTACAACCCATTCTTGGATTCACTCAAAGGGATACCATTGTAATTTACTAACTCATACGCTCCTTTTTCCAAAACTCGTCGAATGATATAAGGACCTCACCACATGGCTTCAAATTTTCTAGCTCCTAGCATATCTCGATCTTGATCATAAAGGAGAACGAGATCTCCTTCGGAGAAAACATGAGGCTTGACCTGTTTGTCGTATTGGGCCTTGACACGTTTCTTCTGAGCTTCTATAACTAGGGTATCATCGCTTCAAGTTTCGTCTAATCACATAAGATACAATAGACGTTCTTCCTCAGCATAAGTATTGGGTAGGAGTTCAACAACTAGTTTTAAAGAAGGTATCTTGCATTCAATCAGAAGAATAGCTTCCACACCATAGACTAACTGGAAAGGTGTAAACCCAGTACCGGATTTGACGGATATCCGGTACGCCCACAATGTCGAAAATAACATTGTGTGCCAACTTGTTTTATGAATCCCTATCATTCATCGGAGCATAGTTATGAGAACTATTTTAATCGCTTCGACTTGTCTGTTGTCTTGTGGATAATAGGGCATTGAGTTATCATGGCAAAGACCCAACTTTTCTGTAAGTTCAGACATCATGAAGTTTTTGAAGTGGCTACCATGATCGGTGACGATAGCTTGGGGAACACCAAAACGAACTATGACGTGATTAAAAATGAATATTGTTGCAGTCTTTCCAGTGTTATCAAATGTTGACATCACCTCGACCCATTTCGTAAAGTAATCAATAGCTACAATAATGTAACCATTCCCCCCAGCCAAGTGAGGGTGACATGTCATGAAATCGATGCCCCATTTTTCAAATGGACCAAATGAGACCACAGGGTGAAGAGGAGCGGGATGTGACCGTATCTTCTGATTATAGGTCTGACAAGCATGGCATTTCTGAACGGTGATGATGCAATCGTTAAACAAAGAAGGCCAAAAATACCCTGCGCATAAGATCTTCTGGGCAGTAGCATACCCAGACATATGACCACCACATGCTCTAGAATGGTAGTCATTGAGAGCTTTCTCAGCTTCGTCGAATTTTAGGCAATGTCAAAAAACAAAGTCAATCCCTCGACGATAAAGAGTATCCCCGAGGATAATGTACTGACGAGCTTGATAGCATATGCGACGTCGGTCAGTACTAGACAAAGTTGGCTGGAAAGTCTGGGTTTGGAGATATATAATGATATCCCCATACCAAAGATCATCAGTGCTAATAAGGAAAAGAGATTCATCGGGTAATGAATTAGCTGCTACATTTTCCATTGCAGAATGGGGAAAGTCGCATATCAACTCAGCAAAAACTAAGGACTTCTTGGACTTGGCGCGTTCAAATTCCAAGTCATACTCCTGGAGTATCACAATCCACTTGGAGTATTTTCCCCCTAGGAACTGACGTGTCAGAATGTGTTTCATAGGGTTGCAATGAGAAATCACCGTAGTCTTGCATGAGAGGATATAGTGCCGGAAGCGCTGAACGGCTTGAACGGCAACCAAGGCCAGTTTTTCGACATGTAAATACTTGATTTTAGTAGGCGTGAGACTTTGAATCAAGTGGTAGATAACATGTTCACCGTTAGCATCATCCTCTTGGACGAGGACCATACCAATAGTGTACTCCGAGGCAGAAAGATAAATGAAATAATCGCGACTGTAATCAGGGGGAAAGAGAAGCGGAGCACGTGTTAGGGACAATTTCAAAGCTTCAAAAGCATTGTTGGCAATGGTATCCCAGACGAACTCTGAATCCTTCTTTAATAGTCGTGTAAATCCACGAGTTATCTCGGCGTAATTTGGGATAAAATGACGAAGAAAGTTTGCTTTCCCCTGCAAACTTTGCAACTGGCAAAGTGTAGAAGGAGGAGGGAGATTGAGGATCACCTCAACCTTTAAAGGATCCACCCGGATCCCTTGACGCGAAACGATAAAACCTAGAAGGCGGTCGGATTCTACACAGAAAACACACTTATGAGGATTCAAACGAATACGGTAGAACCGACAGCAGACAAAAATGGCTTGGAGGTGTTTTGGGTGATCAACTCGGCACATTGAGTGAGCAGGTAAATCATCCAAATATGGTTGAATGATGTGTTTGATATCATGGAAAGCATAAGACATAGTGCATTGAAAAGTTGCACCAGCGTTCTTGAGACCAAAAGGAAGTTTCTGATAGGCAAAAGTACCCCAAGGACAAATAAAAGCAGTCTTATGTTGATCCTCGGGAATAATGTTGATTTGATTATACTCGGAGAAACCATCCATGAGAGAGAAGATTTCGCTTCCGGTGCAATCGTCGACAATCTGATCGATGAAGGGGGTAGGAAAGTTGTCTTTGGGACACGCTTTGTTGATATCTCTATAATCAACGCATACACAAATGGTGCCTTGTTTCTTGTCAATTGGGACAAGATTGGAAACCCATTCTGTGAGAGCCACCAGATAAATAAAGTCAGCTTTAAGAAGTTTCTCAACTTCGAGCTTGATAGCAGCCGCTTTACGTGGGTGAACTGGACGAAGGCATTGCCGGACAGGTTTAGTGTCGGGGTATGTCTTTATCTCATGTATCACAATCTCAAGGTCGATACCCGACATTTCTTCGTAACTCCATGCGAAGATATCACAAAACTCTTTGAAAAGGGACATATAGGTGACAACTTCGTCAGAAGAACACAAAGCTCCGATATGAACATTTTCAACAATCCCAGGTTTGATGGATATGTCAATGGGAGTAGTGGGCGAGATATTTCTTAAGTTCTCTTCGGAAAACACATCGTGTGGAGACTCAGGAACGGTCGAGATGACAACAACGGTCGACAGAGTCGAAATCCATTGGTAGTTCTCAAGAGTATGTTGCTTCAGAAAGAGAATGGAACGATGATGCCCATCGTCCCAAGGGGTGTCCTCCATGACGAACATGATCATTTCGTCAGTGGGAAAAATAACACGAAAAGGATCGGGAGACAATGCACCAAGAGAGGGGGTAGAAGGTGTTGCCGATTGAATGGCCTGATAGGCGAATTCGACTGGACTTAACGACATTTCGTTGCCGAAACAAAGATGATCTCCAGGGTCAGGTACTATCCAGGGGTCGTGAGACGCAGGAATTTCGGAAGGTATGGTGGAGATCATGTTGATGGAAGCAACAAACGAGCGTGGATAATCGGGTGGTGGAATGGGGAAAGTACCCATTAACGAAGAGTCCTTGAGAAGGCCTACACCAACGTTCTCATAACCCGGTGGGGTTTTAGAGATAAATGGTACGTTGCCAGTACAGGTATCAGAATTGAAGAAGGCTAGTTGATCGATGGTGACAACCTTACCTTGATGTGGGAAACATACCACACGGAAAAAGGGTCGACACAACTGCACACATGGAATCGATCCAGCTGCGGCCAAGCAAAAGATTGTAATCAAGGGGAGCGTCAAAGACTTCCACTTCGACTTGGACCATTTTTCCTTCTAATGTGATGGGCAATGAAGGAAGGACACCGTAGGGCTTAAAACTGGAGCCGTTGAAGGCTTTAAGAGTGTTCTAGGATTCATTCAAAGAAGGAGAGCCAATGGATTTCCAGCAAGCGAGAGACATAACACATGTCAAGGCACTCTCATCGATAATGGTTCGGCAAATGTTTTTGTCGAAGACAACCACTTGGATCTGGAATGCAAGCTGAGGGGGTAATCTTGGAATGTGATCTTCCAAGTCAAAGATTATTAAATTCGTATCCGTCGGATCAATTCCACCGATAGATTTCAACAGTGCCTTCCGTTGTGTAGGACAACTTTGAAGGACTTCGAGGGCTGACATCGCAGAAGGTGCTTGGGCCAGATCTTCAACAATGCTGTAGTTCTGGTCCACATGAGCATGAGGATTGAAAGATGATTTTTGAATGACGCCCTTTGGGGGGGGTCGCAGAACTGTGTCGAGGCTCGATCATTCAAGATGAAGAGGACGATTGGTAGGTGGAGTTGCTGGATAGGGTTGTACCAAGGAAGGAGGTAGATTATCAACCTTCTCTTTAGAGGGAGAATAATCTTTGGCTCGAGTAGTGAGTGCAACATTGCTCTTCTTAGAATCGCCAGTACACATCAAAACATAGGAGGTGGTAGAAGATGAGGGTTGGTCATGGATGACCAACTGAGCCTGTTGTTGAGACAGGAAGGGTTGTGACAAAACGGCCAGCGCAGGTGGCTTTGGAGCTCCTTAAAGGAACTTAGTGACCTCGGCACGTCGTGGACAATCCTTCATGTAGTGATCATCACCACAGATAATACAAGGGTATCATGGTTTTCTCTTATACCGATCGTCAACAGGGGTAGTTTTGGTGTGCTCTGCTTGAGAATTATTTTTTCCCTCCTTATTCTTACCTCTCCCCTTTTTAGATTTGTTTTTACCGACTGGAGTAGATTGGACTGCATTTACCTCAGAAGTCTTGCTGGTGGGAGGGGTAGGAGATGGAGCATTTTGAACATTAGAAGAATCAGATTTAGGGTTTACGCTTGACATGGAATGTGGTTGGGCTTGGGCATTACCAACCACACCGTCAGCTGCATGCGAGGCAGCTAGAGTAGTAGAAGTGCTGGAAGTAGAAGGACGAGGTAAATCAGGTAGTAAATCGTAAAGGGTTCCCGTTTGTGAATAAACGAGGTCAAGATATTGAGCACGACTTATAGCCTGCTCTTCCATGACTACGCCACCCATGGAAATGTCCTTACCGATGTCGTTCACAAATGATTTTGTGAACCACTCTGCCAGCAACTGATCGGGGAGCTCAAGTTTAATGAGATGTCATCTCCTGCGCCACTCATGGATGTGATCGGATATATGAGTGGCTTTGTTCTGTTTGAAGGAAGTCAAAATCTCGGTCCCCATGTCATAATGGATCGGTAATTGGTAATGCGTAAGGAAAGCCATAGCTAGGATGTTGAAGTCAGAGAAGAAACCTCGTGGCAATTCGATATACCACTTCACAGCAGAACCTATGAGGGTTCGTTGAAAAATACATAAACGAATAGAGTCATCCATCAATGAGTTGGATGAGCACCATAGGTGAAAAGTCATAACGTGATTGTTAGGGTCCTCTCCCGCTTTGCCGTTGAATTTAGGAATGTCCGATGGAAGCTTGGCTGGTATAATAGGCCATTGGGGAGAGTGACAAATAGGATCATTTAAAATCCTTGACAAATCCGGCAGATCCAAAGTGGCGAGAAAGGGTAACTGTCGATTCACCTACGGGTACTGGTGGCTTTGGGGAGGAAGCCCTGTCGGCAAACCAGTAGGACCATAAGAAGTTTGCATATAATGTGAAGACCCAGGCAGATTTGGTGGTGGTTGGAGAGGATAGTAGCTCATAGGATTATACCCTGGAACAAGGGCTTGAGTTTGAGCATTCGCCCCCCAAATGGGATTGAACGAACCTGGATATGGTTCGCCCACACTAGGGGGTATTACAGACGCTGCTGGAAACTGCTGCCCCCCATTCGATTAAGGAGGATGTTGTATCAATTGATTCCAATACTGGGCCAAGGAGGGAGGTATGTTTTTCCCATAGGGTGAGGTCGGTCCTCCCATCGAAGGTGGTGTTCCAATTGGAGGTTGTGTTCCAAGTGGGATTTGCCCACCGAGAGGGGGTTGAGTTATTCCACCTTGGTGTAATTGTCCACCAAACGAAAACTGGTAATTTGGAGTGAATGATGGAATAGTGCCACTAGGATTAAGATTTCCAGTAGAAGACAAAGAAGTTCCTCCAAAAGGAAATTGAGGGAGTGTTGGGATAAAACCAAGAAGAGAGTGCCCAGAAGAAGAAGGACCACTAGGAGAGCCAGATGAAGTTTGCGCAGGAGTAGGAATAGAAGCATTCAACGCACGGTATCCAGGTGGTAGTTTTAGAGTGACGTTGGGCATTCGCGATGTGTTGATGGGAGCAAGACTAACCTCAATAAACCTGGTTGGAACACTCGTAGTAGCTGTGAAATGGGCCATTTCGGCAGGGATGGTAAAGTGATAAGCGGTAGTCAACGGTATTGTCTCTGTACTAGAGATTTTGGAAATCACAGGTGGGTTGATTTTGGAAATCACAGGTGAACCTGGACCAAAAAGGTCCCGTCGAAAAACGCCCGTAGACCAAAAAGGATCTTGGTCCCCAGGTCGAGTCGGAGATATAGAATACACAACAATTAAATCTCTGAAAGAGTTTGCTCGCATAAAACGTCTCTCAGAATTAGGGTGAAGTCGAAAGTCCTCTCGAGTATTTGTAATTCGAAAATGTTCTAGAGAGTCAGTTCGTTCCACTTGTGGTGTGGTGATGACTATGACTTCACTTTGCTGAGGAGAACCCTCAGGTGTACTTGTAGGCAAGGGTTGAGAACCTTCCAGATGCTCTGGAGATAAACCCTGCATTCTACATGAATGACGAGGAGGAGCTATTGTAAATGAGTGAAAAACTTCACGAAGAAAATCCTATGTCAACTTCGAGAAACAAACAACACGCGCTAGTAAACAAAATCTAGGAAGCAACACCAAGCAAACAAGACCTTCTAATATCGAAGCTACTAGTTGGTGATGAAATCCAACGTCGCAACAACGAGATGAGAAGAGGCTAGGCTGGGGTGGAAAAGTTACGCTAACGACCTGCTTAACGAACTTACACCCTGGTGCAAGCTCCCACACATAATCATGGGTATACCCTCCAAGGAGCTCGTGTGAGTTTGGTCAACGTCAATTCCAGGTATCGTGAAGACTTTCCCCTTCATAGTCACCTCATGTAAGAACCTAGAAAGATAGGCCACTAAGGTTACCACCAACAACAATAAATCCTGGGGGGACAGTCGACAGTCCGATCCACACGCAAGGGCAGGGTATCTAGCCCAAAATCAACTCAAAAGGCTTCCACTCAGCATTGTGGGTATACCTCTGAGTGATCCCCGTAATACGTGTAATCTCTACACTGATATCAACAAAGCAGGGTGAATAACTATGTCAATATCAATGCGACCTCGTGCTTGACCCTTGTGTGAGAAGGGCTTCCCAAAACAAGATGTTTCAAATGGAATTTAACACTCCCTAACACAAGATGCTATTGTGTGTTTTGTGCTTTTGGAGAGTGTATCTCTTGTCCTACTCCAAAGTGCTAGCCTAGCTAAATGTTGGTGTAATAGAGCCCTAAAAAAGAGTTACTAGATAAATTTTATGATTGCGCAGTGTTATTAAGAGTTGTTGTTTACCCAAAGGAAGCGGAGATGAAACTTATGTTGTATGACTCTGACCCAATGATGCATGGATGAGAATGAAAAATATATCGATTTTCATTCAATGAATCCTATGTATGGGAGGGAGAGAAATTTTTTCGGATCAAACCTTGAACTACAAAACACAATTTCCTTTAAAATGCAAATGCAACAAATCATGCATTCATAACAATTCTCTATCGTTCCTTTTTCAATAATTTCAACAATTGATTTTCAATGTTTTCGAAGGCGAAAATGATTTTTTGAAAGAAAAACTTTTGTTCACTTTTCAAAAAGGACCCACACCATGATAGTGAGAGTACAGAAAATAAAAAACCTATGAACAAGCAATGATAAAAACCCAAATCACTCTTTCAATGAAAACAAAAATAAGAAGCAAACCAATATAGTCTTTTCAATTGCATAAGAAAAATGATCTTTCAAACAATAAGAAAATGATAAAGACCAAGAAAACTCAACTTTCAACAAATCACCAGTTCTTAACTAATCAAGCACACTCAGATTCCAAAATTAGAGAGTATGGTTTTGCCAAGAAAAGTCAAGAAATGAAAGTCAAGACAGAAGTGACAAGAAAAACCTTTGAAATCCTAAGATTGTTCATGCATGAAAATGAAGACAAGAAAGACACCAATCAATGGTCCAAGAAACTTTTATGAGGCACCTAGACTGATCTGGGTAGTTGAAGATGCCAAAACTCAAATCCAAAAGTTTGAAAAAATGGGTTCGCGGGCTGAGAGTGTTACACAGTGCGAGAATTAGTGATTCTCGCAGGTGGCCCTTGAGCAGAGTGCGAGAACCTCGCATTGAACCTAAAGGCAGGATGCAAACTCTATAGATTCTCGTAGGCTACAGTGAAGTGCAGTGCGAGAACCTATGAAACTAGTCAAATTTTTGGAAAATGAAACAAAATTTGAAAAGACCTTTGGACCTAGAGGGTCTATCAGGGTATCCTGAAGACTCAGAGATTGATATGAATGGAGAAAAGTAAAACAAGAGAAAATGACCATAGAAAAATACCAAAAACCACAAGGAAATGGGTTATGTTCCCCAGTGGAGTCGCCAATTTTGTTATCGGACAAATCGGTAGGTGCGGACACTAACAGATCTCCCTAGATCCACCTGGATTTAGAACAAAATAGGACAGGACATGAATCTTTCCCTAAGTTTTGACCATTGAATTGGCTAGTAGGAATAGACAAGTAACATACCTTTATATCACTTCCTAGGGTCTCTGTTTCTCTTGCTTTGCTCCGGTGCTCTCATGAGGTCAAGACCAAGACAACACAAACCAACCAAAGTGAAGATAGAAAAATATGTTCAACTGTCAACTTATGTGTATGATCAAGAAATTACATAATAAAGTGGAAATAGCTTTATGGGAAAGGGACATGCCATTGTATCATATTAATTGAAAGTGAAGATTACAACCTGATAGCCTTGATGTCGCAAGCTTCCTTTCGATGGCTCTTGGCTCCAACACACACACACACTTGCTCAATCCTTGCATGAAGAAGATCAAATCCTCTTGATAGACTTGCTAGAGTCTCCAAGCTGTTATTCCAGCTAAGGCCTTCACACAATTCTTTCACCACTTCTCCAATGAATCTTGCTTAACCTTTTCCATGAGAATTCCCTCAATATATAAGAGAGAATGAGATAGTTACTTGGATAAGAATGATCCCACAATATCAGAGAATCCAATACAAGGATAACCATTCGAATGCCAACCCATTCTTCTAGAATATTCCCTTCTAGAAACATCGAGAATTCATCTTTTTCCATGCTTTAGGAAGAGTTCGCACCCTGGCTATTCAACACAGTGCGAGAAGTTCACACCCTGGCTTAAGGCGGCCTACGAGAATGGGTCATTCTCACACCCAAATATATTAGCAGCCTGCAAACCTTCTTCAAAAGTGAGTTTTCTGGAAAGAGATGAAAGTAACTTTTCTCAGGAGAAAGTTCTTATGAAGAGCCTGAGTACACCATCATTAATACACCATCATGATGACCAAAATCATGGGTAACACCCTAGGTGTAGTCCAACTAGGCCTAGGACGTCTCCTCTTTTCAACCTATAACTTCAACGCTAGCTTAGAAAAAAGAAAGAAAAGTGTAGCAACGGCTAGGCTATATCTTCTTCTTTCAATGGCTGAAAACTATTTCTCAACAAGGGAACATGTAGCAATGACCTAGTTGTGTGCTTGCTACCTAGGGTTTTAAAATCAGCAAATTTTTAAGAAAATGCAAGAATACTAACCTACAACCATTCAATCAAGAAGTTTTACAGGAAAAACACTTACATATCATGAAGAAAAGCACATGCAAACCCTAGTTGTAAACCTTCCATGAGAGAAATGCCATAAATGCCAAGAGAAATCCTCCTTCAAGAGTAGCGCCTCACTTTAAAACACCAAAAATACCCAAGTAGGGAACAAGAATTGAGATCTCACAAGAGAGTGAGTTGTGTTATGTTCAAATGAGGGAAAAACATCCTCAATATATATCAATCCATGACCTTTAATTTATAGAATAGGTCATTAAAACAACCGACAAGGCTGACTACAAAATTTACACTGTTTTTGCATTAACTGCTAGATAAAAGACACAACATGAGCAAAAGGTGGGACGTCAAGCCCTTCTGAGGGAGACGTTGGCCCTTTTTGGGCATGTCCATCATCCAGAAGTCAGACGTTATCCCTTTTAAGGCTCCTCCAAGCTGCCACACATGCCAGTAACCCCATCACACTGCTACACACTCAAGGTGACATCCAGATCTCCTGGGTGACGTCCTGTCCATCAAGAGGAAAATGTTCCATCTAAAGTGGGTGATGCCCCCTAGGCCGGGCTCAGCCAAAGTGTCCTGGGTGGAACATCCTTCTTTCTTCATGTGTAAAGGATCATCAAAATGTTGTCCTGTCTCTGCCACTGGTAGGATCCCAACAACCATCT
>CBVK0100581384.1:0-11628 GCA_900067695.1 Picea abies
ATAATCATGTCAGAAATGTCGTCATCAAATCATCAAATCAAATCAACATCATAATAAACATATCAACCCAAAAGCACACTCCCTGACTCAGTCTGGAGTCCAAGGGGGTCTACCGATGCCTCCGCATCCTCAAGGTCACAAACCTGCACACTCAATAAACTGAGTCAATAGCACCTATCTACATGAATGGTAACACATCATATCATCTGTCAATCACATCATAATCATATACATAAGGTCTAACATCAAACGGGTCCAGATCACTTGCGAGCAAGTGTCCTCAAATAATAAGTAGTCTTAGTGCGCCAGAGCGGGATGTTACAAGAAACAATCAAGGGGGATAGGAAGATCTACAAGGAATATTACAGTAAAACTCCTCCACCAAGATTAATATTTCAGAATAAAAAACCGACAGATAGGCCTTAGGAAGAAGAAGAATTCATAAGAGTACCTCCTTTTCAGAAGATCTTCAACTCCCAGGTATCAAACTATCTTTTTTGGTTTATGTTATGCATGTAATAATTTTGGACATAAAGCTGTGAATTGAAGAGCTAACAATAGGAACAAAAACAACTTTGAAAGTCATACTCAAAGGGGTTATCTAGGAAGACCCAATGAAACATAAAGAAGAAGTTACAACATGTTTGAATCTTTGAGCACTGAGATTGAATGTTACAAATGTAACAATTTTGGACACATGGCCAAATATTGCAGAATGACAGTCCCTCCTAGAGAACTGCAACAGAATAACAATAGTCACAGAAAGGAACCTCAAAAAGGGACATGGATAAGAAAACATGATCAATGTAGCAATGAAGAATGCACACTCTCTCTACAAGCTAAGAAAAAGAAATGTGTTTGTTGATAGTGGGTGTTCAAAACACATGATAGGTGATAGAGATAGGTTTCTTACATTACAAAAGGAAAGATATAGATCAGTCTCCTTAGGAAATGATGATTCAGCCAAAATCATTGGAAAAGGCACAGTCATAATTAGGAACAAGAATACAAAGGAATAAAATGTTCTACTAGTATAAGATATGAAACATAATCTTCTAACTATGATTCAAATGTGTGACCAAGGTCATAAAGTTAATTTCTATTAACAAAAGTGCGAGATAAGAAAAGAAGGTTCAGGAAAATTGATTGCTACAGCTGTGAGAAATTCAAGCAACATATATGTGTTAAGTGAAATTGGAAATGAAAAGTGTTGTCCAGTAGGGAAGATGAAAGTTGGCTATGGCACATAAGAATGGGTCACATACATTTTGATAACCTTGTCAAAGTCAGCAAAAGAGAAGCAGACAGAGAAATTCCCCAGATCATGAAACCAACCAACACTTTATGTAGGCATTGTCAACAAGGAAAACAAACAAAGGTAGGTTCAAATCAAAGAAATATTCAATGACAAGACCACTAGAAATTGTGCATACTGATCTAATTGGTCCAACTAAAACAAAGTTCTTAAAAGCTGAGAAATACTTTATGTTATTAATTGATTATTATACAAGAATGACCGTAGTTTTCTTTCTCAAGAATAAGTCAGAAGCTTTTGAAAACTTCAATATCTACAAGGAAATGGTTGAAAATGAAATGGATTTAAAAATCAAATGCTTGATAGATGATAATGGAGGAGAGTTCACTTCAAAGGAATTTGTGGACTACTCCAGTTGTCATGGAATAAAAAGGCAATTCTCCATTGCTAGGACATCTCAAATGAATGGAGTTGTTGAATGAGAGAACAATACAATACAAGAAATGGATTGAAAGATGCTAATGGATTCCAAATTGACAGATATGTTTTGGACATGTGCAATACATACAACAGTTCACATTCAAAACAGAGTAATTCTTAGAAACAACACTGACAAAAATCCTTACGAGCTATGGAAAGGAATACCAACAAATGTAAAGCACTTCAGAGTTTTTGGAAGCAAATGCTACATCAAAAGAGAAGATGACAGAATGAGAAAGTTTGACTCTCATGTGGACAAAGGAGTACTTGTTGGTTACTCAAGTACAAGAAAAGAATACAAGTGTTACAACCTGGTATTGAACAAAGTCGTGGAAAAAGAATCAATGTAACAATTGATGAAATAGGTAGACAAGAATTAAAGGAAGAAGAAAATGAGTCAATGGAACAACTTTACGAAGAAGAAAAAATAGTTGAAAAAGAAGGGGAAGATGAGGAGGATCCAACAGAAACAAAAGATCAAGTTCACCAAGTAACTTCAAAAACACCTAGTAGACAAGTACAAAAGAATCATCTATGATTGAACAAACTCACCTAGCACTCACATCTATGATTGAACCAACCTATTTTGAAGAGGCCAACAGGGATGAATTTTGGAACAAGGCCATGGATGAAGAATTGGATCAAGTAGAAAAAAATGACACTTGGGAATTGGTTCCAAGACCAAAGGATAAGAATATGATCAGTACAAAGTGGGTATACAGGAATGAATTGAATGAAGATGGACAAGTTACAAGAAACAAAGCTAGATTGGTATGTAAAGGATATGCACAGTTTGAAGGAATCAACTTTGAAGAGACATTTTCCCCAGTTGCCAGAATGGAAGCAATCTTATTGTTTTTAGCTTATGCATGCTCCAAAAATATTAAAGTGTATCATATGGAAATAAAATCGGCTTTTCTGAATGGGGAACTTGAAGAAGAAGTCTACATTGAACAAACAAAAGGATTTCAATTGTCAGAGAACACAAATTATGTGTGTAAATTAAAGAAGGTCTTGTATGGTCTAAAACAGGCTCCTAGAGCATGGTACTCTAGACTGGATAAATATCTACAATAGGAAGGGTTCAGAAAAGGATGTGTAGACAAAAACCTCTACATCAAGGTAAGTCAAGATAATATTTTATTAATTGAAGTTTATGTTGATGATATTATTTTTGGTAGTGATGATGATAGGTTAAGCCAGAAATTTGCAAAGGATATGCATAATGAATTTGAAATTTCATTACTTGGAGAACTATCCTTCTTTCTAGGACTTCAAATACGTCAAAACAACAATTGATTTTTTTTTTTTCAAACCAAGTATATCATAGAAATGCTAAATTGGTTCGCAATGGAAGATTGCAAACCAATTATCACTCCCATGCAAACTAGTTGCAAGTTAAGCAAAGATGATGATTCAAAGTCTATAGATCAGAGGAAATACAAGTCAATAATTGGTAGCCTACTATATGTAACAACATCCAAAATAGATTTAATGAAGGAAATTGGACAGATGGAACAATTTCAAGCAACACCAAAAGAATCACATGTATTAGTAGTGAAGAGGATTTTTAGATATCTCAAAGGAACAAAAGAGTTTGGATTATGGTATCCAAAAGGAAAAGATCTATCACTTATTTCCTACATAGATGTAGATTGGGAAGGTTGTATTGATGACCGATGAAGCACCGGTGGAGAAGAGTTCTACTTGGGTGAGTGTTTAGTATCATTTCTAAGAAAGAAACAATCATCAGTATCTGTATCTACATACGAGGCAGAGTATATTGCAGCAACAACATGTTGTACACAGGTTCTATGGATGAAACAAAATCTAACAGATATACAGGTTGAGTATGATGAGCCCATTCCAATCTATTGTGATAATACAAACACCATCAATATCTCAAAGAGCCTGGTTATGCACTCCAAGGCGAAGCACATTCCAATCAAGTATCACTTTCTACAGGAATAGGTTGCAGAAAAGAACATCAGAGTTGAGTATGTGGGCACAAAAGAACAAGTGGCATAAATATTTACAAACCGCTTCCATGGGAAGCCTTTGAGTATATTTGCCAAAGACTTGGATTTATTTATACTCCAAAATGAATGCTTTCGAATGCTTATCTTATATCTCATAGATGTACATGAGGAAGCACCATAAAGAGGACAATTTAGGTTGGGAGATCAGATAGTTCATTTAGGGGGAACAACCCTAGATGGAAATATACCTTTTTCATTGATGACAAAGGGTGGGAGATTTATCATATATAGAGGACATATGCATGACTCCAGGGGGAGCAATGGTCACAAAGATGCATGGTTCTAGGGGGAGCATGAGTGATATGACTTCAGTATTGCATGACAATATTTCAATATTGCATCAGAGTGTTTCCATCAATGACAAAGGGGGATATTTTTTTATTATGGTTGGTTTTCATTGATTTAAACCCTTTAAGAATGTTCGGTAGTGGATTCTGGTAGAAAAAAGGTTTGGGTAATGGACCCAACGTTGTTTCACGTATAATGGTATGAGTTTTAATATATTTGAAGGTCATACTATTCTATATGGATAGTATATGTCATTCCATTTCCGTTGGTATGTGGAACGTCACATAACTCCTCATAGTTTGAGATTTATGGCCTTACGAAGTTGGAGGACCATCATATGTCATCTAGAAGCCCCAAAAGGTTAAAGTAGTCAAAGTGGTTTAAGAGATTTTAGAAGGTAAATAATAAAGTGAATTGATGAGTGTACTATAATTCAAAGTGAATACAAACGAAATTATTTAAATAATAAATTTAATGGAGAAATTAGAAGTGGATTAACCCTAAAATAAGGAAGTCCTCAAGGTGTAGGACAGTCAGTGACGGAGTGTGCTATTAAGGAACTCCGTGATGTTAAAGTCACCGGTTCGAAACTTGCGGGGACAAAAAATCCAACCATGTTAAGGGTTTGTGTGTCTTAGGATAGGTTTGATCCTTGGGTGATTTTGATGGCTTAGATGCCCCTAAGTCGTGGTTTCTTAGACACAGGTTAGTCCCACATGTCACGGACAAAATAACAAACAAAAAAAAAACCCTAATATAAGGAAAGTGGACAAAGTGACCTAGAGTATGCTTCTAAGGAAGCTACTTGGAGAGTATAAATAAGAGGCAAGGCTCTCTCATTTTATATCACACTTGAGAATATTGAATATCTATAGATGACCGAGGTAACCAAATGATATCTAAGTTGAATTTTAGAGAGAAGGTGAAGAAAAGAAGGCTAAAATTCAAGGGAGAATAAATTATTTTGATGATGTTTTCTAAGGTATGTTATTTACAGGTCATCTCACCATTTTCGCGATAAATTTTTTTCTAGAATGATTAAAACCACAAAATTAATATTCCATTGATGAATCATATCAAAGTATCTATGGTAAACATTTCAGATTATGGGTCGTTGTATTTTGGAGTTACACTTCGTGGAAAATAGGGTTTGTGTCTAGTCCTGAAACTAGTCTAAAACATGTGTTTCGGGTAAAAACGTCATAACTTCTTCATAACAGATTAAAATTCACTAAGACCACATGTTTTGGTTAGAGTACAATATTTAGTATTATTTGTAACATTTTCAGATTGATTCAACAAATATTCTGCGTGGGGGATGCTCTACAAGGTCACTCTCTAGAATAATCCAGAATTCAACTAGGTATGCCATTATTTCTATAACTCCTTTTATGAGAGGTTCCAAGTAGTGACACCTGGAGGAATTGCATAAAAAAAACTGAAGAACCTTGTGTACTATTTTCAAATATTTATTCATTACAGGTACATAGTTATGATTACTTCAAGTTAGGGTTGTTGACTAATCCCAAACTAGTCATGTGAGACTAAAGAAAAGTTTGATGAAAATGCTAGTTTCTTGTTGTGAAAGTTAAGGAAGGTTTGCAGGTATGTGATCATATATGTCACGGTTATTACAAAGTTACAAATCATATTTGGATGATGAAATTGATGAGGGATTTTGGTGAAGGTACATGTTGGGTACATGGTTGAGACAAGTAGTTAATCAGTTGGCACATACATGAGGTGTATAGTTGATGATGTTGGTACATATTGATGAGTAGTTGACACATGATTGGTACATAATTGGTACATGGTTGGATGCACTTATTTATGGTATAGGTTCATTATAGGTTGTTTGGTATAAGTTGGTGCATGCTTGATGCACTTGTTTATGGTACAGGTTGATTACATGTTGAGGTACAGGTTGATGCATGGTTGATGCATGGTTCAGTTTTATTAGTACAAGTTTATAGTGGTATATATCACAGTGATAGTGTGATAGTGGTTCCATTATTCTACTTCTACTATCAAGCAGTTGGACGGGACAAGGACATGTGGTTGTAGCCACCTTCTGGTTTTGGTCGGAGAACATAGGGGGTTGTATCCTCATTCTAGTTGTAGCTAGAGAATAGGGGAGTTGGAGCTTCCTTTAGTTTGTAGTATGAGAAACAAGGGGGTTGAAGCCTCCTTTCATTTGTAGCTGGAAAACAAAGGAATTTGATGCTTCCAATGAATGTAATTCTTCAAGACATATAAGAAAAAAAATTGTGGTTTTCTCCCTCTTTAGGTTTCCACGTAAAACACTGGTGTACTATGTATGTGTATGATTGTTCATTTGTTCATTGCTTATTTAATCTGCAGTTATTGGATGATAATTCTATATTGATATAACATTTGGATTATATGGTTAAAAAGGATCAAATTTCTCTATTATTGATTCACCCCCCCTCGTAGTAATCCAACAATTGGTATCATAGCAGGTTCATTCAAAAATCAGTTTAACCATTGAAAGGTAGATCATGAAAAGAAACAACTTGTATAAAAATGGAATACCATAGTTTAATGGACAAAAGTATGCATTTTGGAGCATAAGGATGAAAACATATATATATGCACATGGATTTGAAATTTGGCAATCAATTGTAGATGGATACATAGCACCAACAATTCCGCCAACAAATGACAAAGAAATGAAACTTGATCAAAATAATTCCAAAGACAAAAATGCACTTTTGAATGGTCTTAGTGAAATGGTATTCATCAAAGTTGCACATTGTAAATCCGCTAAAGAGATTTGGGACAAAATTCAAAATATTGATGAAGGAGATTCAAAAGTCAAAGCAGCAAAGCTTCAAACATACAAAGGTTAGTTTGAACAAATTAATATGAAGGAAGATGAGAATATTGCAGCTTACTTTTTATGAGTTGATGAAATAGTAAATGCAATCATAGGATTGGGAGAAGAAATCAAAGAATCTGTAATTGTTCAAAAATTACTAAGATCTCTTCCTATGATATTTGACCCTAAGATATCAGCACTAGAAGAAAGATCAGATCTAAACTCAATAAGCATGGACGAATTACATGGAATCTTCATAGCATATGAAATAAGAACTGAACAAGAAAATCCAGATGTAAAAAAAGAAACCTTCAAAGAATCCAAAAAGTCAAAGAAAAAGGGAAGGAAAAAAGAAGAACATAGCAGCAACAGTGATGTCTTAGAAGATGATGAAGAAGTAGCCAACTTTGTCAAAAAACTGAACAAGGGAACCAATGGTGGGTATATAGGTAAGCTTCCTTTAATTTGTTTTAATTTTGATGGTATTGGTCATTTTGATAACAAATGTCCTTATAGGAAAAAGAGAAATGATGAAGGTTACTCAAAAGGAAAACAAACATATAAAGGCAAAAAAACTACAAAGAAAGTTTTTAAGAAAAGATTATGCACCGAAGAAGACATCTCATCATCAGATGAAGATGAAGTCAGTGACAATGTGACAAAAAGAGTTCTATTCATGGTAGTAGAAGACTCTGATAAAGATGAATATGAAGAAATTGAAGAAGAATATGAATAAGTCGAGGAAGAAATTGAAGAGGTGGAAGTTGACTACTGAGAGGAATTAATGTGTGCCATAGAAGTTATCAGAAGAGAAAAGAAGAAAAAAAAAAACTACAAGAAGAACTAGAGAAGAAAGAACTAGAACAAATGATCACAAATTCGAAGGTTCAAATAGAATAAGATAAAAGAATTGAAGAAGCTCTTAAAGAACAACTAGAAGAAAAAAAAAATATCATTGGAAATTTGGAAGCAGAGATTGCCACATTAAGAAAGGATCTTAAAAAAAAATATGCAAAACAACTCAAAAGTTTTGGATGACATTATCAACAGTCAAAAATATCATCATGAGAAGTATGGAATTGGATACAATGAGACATAAAAATGATCAAGCTCCAAAACAACAGAGAAATAAATATATCCAAAAACCTTTGTAGAAACAATTAATAGGGATATGAAGATCTACAAGGAAGATTAGAGGGACACTCCTCCACCGAGAAGATTTAGATTTCAGAATCAACAACCAATAGATAGGCCCTAGGTAGAAGAATAATTCATAAGAGTACCTCCTTTCAGAAGATATTCAACTCCTAGGTATCAAACTATATTTTTTGGTTTATGTTATGCATGTAATAATTTTGGACATCAAGCTATGAATTGCAGAGCTAACAATAGGAACAAAAACAACTTTGAAATTCATACACAAAGGGGTTATCCAAGAATGCCTAGTGAAACATAGAGAAGAAGTTATAATAGGTTTGAATCTTTGAGCACTGAAGTGGAATGTTACAAATATAACAATTTTGGACACATGGCCAAAGATTGCAGACTGACAGTCCCTCATATAGAACTGCAACAGAATAACAACAATCACATATAGGAACCTCAGAAAAGGACATGGATAAGGAAGCATGATCAATATAGCAATGAAAAATGCACACTTTATCTACAATATAAGAAGAAGAAACACGTTTGGTATGTTGATAGTGGGCTTTAAAAACACATGACAGGTTATAGAGACAGGTTTGTTACTTTACGAAAGGAAAGAGATGGATCAGTCTCCTTCGGAAATGATGAGTCAGCCAAAATCATTGGAAAAGGCATAGTCAGAATTGGGAACAACAATACAAAGGCAGACAATTTTCTACTAGTAGAAGATATGAAACATAATATTCTAAGTGTGAATCAAATGTGTGACCAAGGTCATAAAGTTACTTTCAATTCACAAAAGTGCGAGATAAGAAAATAATTTTCATGAAAATTGATTGCTACAGCTGTGACAACTTCAAGGAACATATATGTGTTAAGTGAAATTGGAAATGAAAAGTGTTGTCTAGGAAAGGAAGATGAAATTTGGCTATGGATTTTAAGAATGGGTCACATACAATTTGATGTCCTTGTCAAAGTCAGCAAAAGAGAAGTAGTCATAGAAATTCCCCAGATCACGAAACCAACCAACACTTTATGCAAGCATTGTCAACAAGGAAAGGAAACAAAGACCAGGTTCAAATCAAAGGAATATCTAGCAACAAGACCACTGGAGATTGTGCATACTGATCTAGTTGGACCAACTACAACAAAGGGATTAAAAGGTGAGAAATACTTTATGTTATTAATTGATGATTATACAAGAATGACTGTAGTTTGTTTTCTCAAGAATAAGTCAGAAGCTTTTGAAAACTTCAATATCTACAAGGAAAGGGTTGAAAATGAAATGGATTCAAAAATAAAATGCTTGAGATCTGGTAATGGAGGAGAGTTCACTTCAAAGGAATTTATGGACTACTGCAGAAATCATGGAATAAAAAGACAATTCTATGTTCCTAGGACACTTCAACATAATGGATTTGTTGAAACAAAGAACATGACAGTACAAAAAATGGCTCAAACAATGCTAATGGATTCCAAATTGACATATTTTTTTTGTACACAGGAAGTGCATACAATAATTCACATTCAAAACAAAGTAATGCTCAAAAACAACACTGACAAAATGCGTTGTGAGCTATGGAAAGGAAGACCAACAAATGTAAAGCACTTCAGATTTTTTGGAAGCAAATGCTACATCAAAAGAGAAGATGGAAAAATGGGAAAGTTTGAATCTCGTGTGGATGAAGGAGTACTTGTTGGTTACTCAAGTACAAGAAAATCATACAAGTGTTACAACCTGAGATTGAACAAAGTGGTGGAAAGCATCAACGTAACAATTGATGAAACAGGTACACAAGAATTAAAGGAAGAAGAAAATGAATCAATGGAACAACTTTATGAAGAAGAAACAAAAGATGAAAAAGGAGGGGACGATTAAGAGGATCCGACAGAAACATAAGAGCAAGTTCAACAAGTAACTCCAAAAACATTGAGCAAATGAGTACAAAAGAATCATCCTTCGGATCAGATTATCGGAAACAAAGACACAAGAGTTGAGAGTAGAAAAAGAATGTGTTCACCATAACAAACACACCTATCACTCACATATATGATTGAACCAACCTATTTTGAAGAGGTCAGTAAGGATAAATTTTGGAACAAGGCCATGGATGAAGAATTGGATCAAATAGAGAAAAAAGACACTCGAGAATTGGTTCCAAGACCAAAGGATAAGAATGTGATCGGCACAAAGTGGGTATATAGGAATAAATTGAATGAATATGGATAGGTTACAAGGAACAAAACTACATTGGTATGTAATGGATATGCACAGGTTGAAGGAATCAACTTTGAAGAGACATTTTCCCCAATTTCCAGAATGGAAGCAATCCGATTGTTTTTAGCTTATGCATGCTCCAAAAATATTAAAGTGTATCAAATGGACATACAATCAGCTTTTCTGAATGGGGAACTTGAATAAGAATTCTACATTGAACAACCAGAAGGATTTTAGTTGTCAGAGAACAGAGATTATGTGTGTAAATTAAAGAAGGCCTTGTATGGTCTAAAACATGCTTCTAGAGCATGGTACTCTAGACTGGATAAATATCTATAATAGGCAGGGTTCAGAAAAGGAAGTGCATAAAACAACCTCTACATCAAGGTAAGTCAAGATAGTATTTTATTAATTGAATTTTATGTTGATGATATTATTTTTGGTAGTAATGATGATAGGTTAAGCTAGAAATTTGCAAAGGATATGCATAATGAATTTGAAACGTCATTACTTGGAGAACTATCCTTCTTTCTGGGACTTCAGATACGTCAAAGAAACCAAGGAATTATTATTTCTCAAACCAAGTATATCCGAGAAATGCTAAAGTGGTTCGGAATATAAGATTGCAAACCATTTATCACTCCCATGCAAACCAGTTGCATTTTAAGCAAAGATGATGATTCAAAGTCTACAAATCATAGGCAATACAAGTCAATGATTGGTATCCTACTATATGTGACAACATCGAAACCATATGTAATGCATGTAGTTGGATAGGTGGCATGATTTCAAGCAACACCAAAGGAATCACATGTATTAGCAGTGAAGAGGATTTTTAGATATCTCAAAGGAACATAAGTGTTTGGATTATGGTATCCAAATGGAAATGATCTATCACTTATTGCCTACACATATGCCGATTGGGGAGGTTGTATTGATGACCAATGAAGCACCATTGGAGCAGTGTTCTACTTGGGTGAGTGTTTAGTATCATGGCTAAGCAAGAAAAAATCATCAATATCTATATCTACAGTCAAGGTAGAATATATTGTAGCAGCGACATGTTGTACACTGGTTCTATGAATGAAACAAACTCTGACAGATATACAGGTTAAGTATGATGAGCCCATTCCGATCTATTGTGATAATACAAGTGCCATCAATATATCAAAGAACCCTGATCCAGATTATTTTCGGCACGAAATGAGAGTGGAGATATAATAAAGAAATGCACAGTGATATTGCAGATATTCAATAATATAATAGAAATGTATCAAAGATGCAACCATAAAAACATATATACAGTAATACACGATTTCTATTAATCAAAGAAATGTACAGAGACTGTAAAAATACAGAGTGA
>CBVK0100581385.1:0-11628 GCA_900067695.1 Picea abies
TAAATATAAGGGTGTTGGTGCTTCCCAAGGTTGGTGCCCTAAAGACGAGGGAGTTGGTGCTTCCTAGGGTTGGTGCCCTGAAGAAGGGGATTGGTATCTCCTAGAGTTGGTGCTCTAAAAAGGATTGGTGTCCTTCACTGTTATTCATAAAACCTTGTAATTGTTGTTAAATATATTTACATAATTGATTTTGCATACAATTCATTGTTGAGTTATTGTGGTAGTCAATGAAATATAAAAAGTAACTGCTAGTTATTGAAAAAGGGGTAATACTGATTCAACCCCCCTTCTTAGTATTCCAACAAATGGTATTCGAGTTAGCACTGGTACCATAAGAGCCTAAGGTACCTATCACATCTACCAGTTCATCATTATTATCTAGATCCCAATCTTGCACCTTAAAGTTTATCCCGAAGGACACTCTACACAACACTGTGAATTTAGCTTCGAGTCTTCTAATTCTTTCCAAGGTATCCACTTGCCTATCCTCCTTATCACCCATTGACAGGGAAACTAGAGTTTTTGTGAGCCAATAGAACTCATGAATATCTGGTTGTATTATTTGCTTCGAGGTCTCCTTGCTTCTCATTCTTCCCATGCCTACCATTTTTTCCATTCTTTGTTTTGTTTTTGGTGGAATATGCTTGTCATAGATTATCTTGGCCTATTAGGAAACTCTCTCACCCCCGTGCCCCGAGTTCTTCGTGAAGCCTTCCTTTGGATTGAGTGTTTTTGAGACCTCCTGTGTTTGGTGTCTCTCTTACTTGATTTTGATAGGTCAAATGCCTTTTCATTAGCCATTGACATATCCTTGCTAAAGGAGGGGGATTGTCTATAACACTTGCAGACCTAACACCCCAAACTCAAAACCCCCAATCCCCATAAAACAAACAAGAAAATCCCACCACCAGGGGGGACAAACGATCCCATATGCTTCCAACAACACTAAGAAACAATAAGGGTGGACTCATCTACACCATAAAAATATTAAAATGACGATTAAAACCACCATATCGACTAACACTACCACGGGAAAACCACCCTTATAGTATTTATATATTTTTAATTAAACATAAAATCAATATTATATTCAATCCATTATAATAATCCACTGTAATAATCTTCGTGTTATTGAAATGTAAAATATACTTCTTTAATACACATATATTCTCAATTTCTTATAAAATTGAATCCCAAATATCTCATGGTCTATGCTAAGTTATTTTATTTTATAATATACATATAAAATTAATATTTTATAATAAAATAAGTATAGATATTTATCAAGATTTTAGATATAATTATAATTAATTTTGTTTTTTAAATATTATTTATAATTTATAATTAAATAATTATATTATAAAAATTATTAAATATTTATATTTATTTAAAAAAATTTAGTTGCTATTTTAATATTAATAAAACTTTCATTACTTCACAATTTTCCATCAAACGACATATCTATAAACAAATTTGCCATTAAACTAAAGACAAATAATAATATGCCACATGGAACTCATATATTGCTCTATTTATGTTATTCCATTGCCTCGTACAGATAACGGTAATGAGAAACGACATACAAATGTTTCTTCAATCCTAAATTTTAGTGTTCAAATGTCATTTCAACATTTTTGCCTATATTTTTAAGAAAAAGAGAAATTCAAATGTAAGAATAAATTTAAATTGCTTACTAAAACATTATTTTTTAGTTTGAAATAATTTTATAATAGACTTCCAAATACTTTTCCTCATCTCGAAAATAACATAATACTCAATATAAAGTGGGTGATCTAAATTTAATGCATCTATTTGAGTGGAAATCAACCTAGAACCTGCATATCCTCACAATAATGGCACAAACTGATTGGAATAATCCTAGAGATTATTAAAATATATTTATATCTATATAAACAAATACATATATAATTTATATATAAACAAGTTTATATATTGTTTTCTCAAAAATATTCTTTAATATATATATATATATATATATATATATATATATATATATATATATATATATATATATATATATATATATATATATATAATAAAAAGGGTGTTTCTTATTACTATGTTTTTATAGTATAAAAATGTCACATGTCAGTGGTCTGCCACATGTTCTGTCAAATTAACTGAAACCAGAACATGTGGCAGACTGTGATAATTTTAGACAAAATAGTTATCAACTATTTACCCTGCCAAATGGAAACCAGGGCAGGTGGTGGATTCATGTTCTTACTGAATTGTTCTATGCATCTAAGAAAATCTACCAACAACAAAAAAAGAGGGTTGAACTATAAAATTGCATCATTGTCGAACAAAGAGCTGGGCAGAGAATGTGCGAGGTATCCATACCAAATAAATTAAACATTAGCACCTGGGGGCATGTCATCTAGAGCGCCTATGGAAGGGCCATCTCTGGGCTGGAGCACGAAAGGCCTTACGTAGGTTGGGGATTGCTGAGTTGCCGGTGCATTTGAGAATGCATCATAAAACATGTTGATCGTCTGGTGCATGAGGGTGTCCCGGTGTATCTGATCTGCCATCTGGCTCCTTAGCTCAAAGATGAGCTTGAGCTACTCTAGATTGAATAAAGGTGGTGGAGCATGGCATAAATCAGGGAGAGCAGTGAGTGGTGGAGGTGCCAAGACTGGGTGGCCCTCCACCTCAGCTCCTAAGTCCTCCAACGAAATGACCACGACCTCCATCGCCTTGACCTCTTCCACTATTGTACAAGTGTCCATGACCTCCACCGCCTTGACCTCCTCCACTATTGTACCAGTGTCCATGACCTCCACCGCCTTGACCTCCTCCCCTGCTGTAGCAATTGGGTCGTTTGTGTCTTGAATTGAGGAAATATCATCCATATGTAGGAATTCCCCCGAGAATTCCTCTTCAATTATACATGTAGCTCCCTCCATGGCAGCTGGGGCACTTGTTCTTGTTAGGTTATGGCTGGGGGTCTGCATATCATCTAGGAATGTGAAGAGGAGAGATTCCAGAGGAACGTGGGTGGGTTCCTCCAGAATATCCTCCTCGACATATGCCATTAGCGATGTTCTTGGCTTCTCCCATCTCTGAGTCCGAGTTATGGACAGAGTACGTTCCATCCTCTACACACGCCTCTGTCGGGTAGCTAGATTGTACTAGGTTGGGCCATGCCTCAACTTTCCTCTTTCCCTTGGCATGGCCAGGTCAGGAGGATTGATAATTCTCTGGGTAAGCCTAATAAGAATCCACTACATGCAAGTCTCATTCTCGGAGCGGCCAGGGAGGTGGAGCGTGAGAGAGAAATGGATCCAACCTCTTCCGAGTAGGAGAGATAAGCCCAGGCTCGACATGACCATAGTATTGATCCCTCCACTACATTTACACCTTGGTTTCGCCATTAGCTTCATGCGAGGGAGTTGTTCTCCCCTTCTCAATAGGTAGTAATGGCTGCCCTTCATTCAAGATTAAGGTGAAGGGTGCGACCTTCCATATTTATGGCTTGGACCTGGGGCAGGCTACGTGGCCTCCCGTAGCTATGTGGCAGCCCATCCGGGATTTAAAAATAATATTATTAAAATAATAATAATAAATCAATTATTTTAATTTAGAAAAATTGTTTGATTAGTTAAATAATATGATAATATCTTTTATTAAAATTCAATTTCCTAAGAAAATCCCCTCCCATCAAGGACACAACTTTGAAAGCTCAAACATTATAATAAACTAAGTTTGTAATCTCGATATATCACAATTTTTATTATCATTACAATATTTATAAGACAACTTTTCCAATGGATCTAAGGAGAACTAGGGTTTAATAGGGTGGTTTTCTGACAATGGATAGAAAATTGGTGGACTACTCTCTAGACCCCATTGAGGGTCAGGATATTTGGGAAAGTGCAAAGTTGGCCATGGTGATGGAAGGTACTTCATATGGATCAAAATATGGACATGTGTCAGACTTAAAACCTTTGTCAAGATTACTCTTAGGTGGCGTTGTTACTGGAGGTGCGAAGTTTGATGCACAAGAGGTTATACGGGGGGAATTGATATTAAATCCAATAGTTCATGCCGCTTATGATAAAGGATGGGTATTTAAGGTTGTCAACCTGTGCAATGGAAGTGGAGCCTTCTATTTGGAGGAATTGAACTCAATTTGTTATTTCATTTGTCTGTAGTATATATGGGATGAAAACTCACAGGCTCTCGGAGTCAGTGAAATTATGGAGGCATGGTCAGTCTTAGGAGGATTTGTTTCAAGCTCCACTCGACACATGATTGAAACACTCCATGGAGGGTTTCACCTGGTACTAGCTTCAAGGAATTTCGAGGGTTTTGGTTTTGGAGGTTAACCAAATATATTTATTCAGGATACACGTGGTGAGAAGATATAGGTGAAGGACTCTCTTGAGGAGGTGACAGAAAGAGGGGTGGTGGGTTCTGACCCTATTTAGTTATAGTCTCAAAGAATTTACATGATAAATTTGTAGCTTGAAGTGATGGTGAAATTTATTCATTAGAGGGTGAGGAAGGAGAGGATCCCATATGTAAAGGGTAGGTAAATGAAGTTTATCATCCCAGTTCTAGTGTTTTAAATGGGGAAAATACTTTGTTCGGGAAATATATAGATGCTTGTGTTGGCACTTCGAACTATTCTAAGGATGCCAAGAGGGAAGTTTCAAGTCCCCAGAAGAATAAAACTATTAAATGTGTCAGATAAAAGGGTGCACAAGTGAAATTGGTGCTTGGCGAGGACATAAAAATGCATGAAGTAATGGGATTATCGGAATATGATCTAGTTGGAAGGTTTTTCAGGCATCGTATGATTGAGGAAAATATATGAAAATGGGCTGGGGAAGTATGGAATCCATTGTTGGGGTATATGCCAATTTTTTTAATCCTCATGCAGGGTTGGATGGGATTTATGCTTGGATCAACATAGGAGGCGAGGAAGATAATGAAGGTATCTGGAGATGTGAGTCCACCTCACTGATCCTAAATAATTGCTCACCTTTTTTGATGTCTGGACTGAGAAAATGGATTTCACACTATTATGAGCAAAATTTCTTGGGTTACCCCTAGACTTCTGGTCATATGAAGTTTTCAAGGAATTTAGAAATAAGCTTGGCTATTTTTTGGATGCGGATATGAGTTTCTTTGATATTGGTCTCTTGTCGGTGGTGAAAGTCCTGATATGTATAGATTTGCGGGAAGGTTTGATGGAAGAATTGACATTACAAAATGGTTTTTTTATCCATACCCAACAACTAGATTATCTAGGGGTCCCATTTAGATGAGTGAGGTGTCATCGTTTTGGGCATGTAGTGTAAAATTGTGAAGCCCCTTTTCGAAAAATGGTGTGAGTGAAAAATGATGTTTTACTAAAGGAGTTGAGGGAGAAAATAACCATAGGGGTAGCACATAATATGCAGGTTGGGGATCAGAAACTTTCGGGCTTAGTATCAAAATGTGATCAAGGCAACAAAGAGAAAGAAAATCCAGAGGAAAATAAGATATTGGGAGCTGATCTATTTTCCAGGTCTCAACAACCAAAGGATTTTCTTCACACAAGCCTTCCAGAGACAAAGACTTACATGGAGGACATTGATAAGTCACCAAAGGAACACATCCCCTCATTTCCTTTTTTTCTTATTAATTCAAGATTGAATCTATATAAGGAGTGTACTATGGAGGCCCCCCATATTAATCCCTGGGGGGATGATACATCTCCAAAGAATAAGATATACTCTTGGATGGTCCTCATTTATTGGTTGGAAAACTTTCCAATATCGAAGGGGGATATTATTTGCAGAGGGATTATTGTAAATGGATAAGGTCATTTTATTCGGTGGAACCTATAAAGAGTAACTATGACTATCAACCTGCAGAAGAAGTCTGTAGGTATAATCTAAGAACTAAAAAAGAGGTCATGGTCTCTGGTGAGGGGGTAATGGATGGGGGTCTAGGTATATTGGATAAGAAAAAATCAAGGACAAATGGTCGAAGAAGAAAGTCTTATATCTCCATTGCTCAAGATAAGGAAACCTATGGAGTGCAAATGGGTAAACACTAATATCATTTTTGGGTTCTTAGAGAAAAGTCCCTAGTAGGGGTTAACCCATGATTTTCCTCTCTTTAAATTTATGAGGGCTAGGGCATCCCTCTAAAAAATTGGCCATGAAAAGTCTAGTGGATCTCCATTGGATTGATATCATTCTACTGGAAGAATCCATGGGAGATGGATCTAAATTTGTGTAGGATCTAAAGAGTTCGCTGAGGGGATAGGATTTTACTTATATATATGCTTGAGGTAGATTCGAGGGGGGTCATCTAAGGATGGAAAGAAATGACCTTATTTGTATCTAATATATGGTCATGGGAATCAGGTATGGGAATAATGTTGTACACTCAAGAATTGGAAAACAAATTCACACTATTGAATTTGTATGGTACTTATATTGACATCCAAACCTACTAGGAAAAATATTTAGGATATGCTTGATTATAAAGGAATTTTTTATTGTTGGAGGGGACTTGAATTTCACTCTGGAGAGGATTGAAGTTTGGTGAGAAACAACAAATGTTGACCCATTATAAATTTTCATCATTTTGAAGTTGGAGGAGGTTGGGTTGTTTAACATTGAACCTGTGAAACTTAGGCCAACATGGTGCAACAAAAGGATAGGGGAGGAGAGAATATCTAAGAGGTTAGAAAGATTCCTTGTTACATAATCTACATGGAATGAGGAAATAAGATTAAGGCAGTGGGTGGCTACGAGAGAATAATTTGATCATCTTCCCATCTTATTAGAAATTGTTTTTGTTGGAAAAAATCCTCCTAGCCCTTTAAGTTCATTTCAAATTGGCTCAAAGATGAAGGATTTAGGGACTTGGTCAAAGGCCTTTGTTTCCATTTTGACATTTATTGGAGGGACTTTGTGATATAGTTTGAAGAGAATATGAAGAGAGTCAAACAAGCTGTAATAAAATGGGATCATGATAAGAAGGTTAGGGATGAGTTATCTCTCATAGAAGTAGAAGAAGAGATGGATAATATGTATAGTCAACAATTGGAGGGTTTCCTTGATGTTTTTCTATAAATAATGAGTCAAGACTTGTTGACGCTTGAATCCGTCAGGACCGAAACGAAACCTCACAAGGATATGAATCCTCCTGCATTTTTAAAGAGGTTTTTCTCCTCTTTGGCTAAAAGTTATATCTTTGAATATATTGGATTAGGAGAGTGCAAGGCAGAAAACCATAAATCTTTATTGCTTGAGATTATGAAAATAAAATGGTTCTTCAACAACCTGAATACAATCTTTATGTGCAACAAAAATATTTTTACAATAAGAAAATATTGAAGGAGGACTTCAACATCATAATCAAATTGTGATCAACATCACACACAATATTCTTAATCATATATAAACACATCCATATCTTATTCATAAGAACTAGGAGAGAATTATTTGATCATCTCAAAGAATTTTAACAGAGTACTGCAATTAGTAAGAAAGAGAAATTGATAGGTCAACCTCAAATATCTCATACTTAAAACTCAAAGTTACAAGATACAATTAAGATCAACCCCGAAACAATTCTTTGTGGATATTATTCATGCGAAATGTTATTTATTACCAAATATTTGATAGCCATGTATGTGGCTACAAATACTCCATGATAATACAAGAAAATCATGTAGAAGAATACAAGAAAAACACTCAAAAACTCAGCCTTGTGCCCAACTCTGAGATTCAAGCATAAAGCTATGAGAAATGGTGTAGAAGAATAAAAAGAAAGCAGAAGATGGAGATTTCTTTCTTTTGATCAGAATATTGATTGCGTATCCATGGTTGTACCTTCTTCCCTTACCCTCTGACAATACTGATTCTTGGAACCTTTTATGAAGCCTCTATTCTCTTTTTAAGATGTGATTTTATAACTACTTGAGTAGTTAGGGTTTCTCCCTTCTAGAAATTATCGTACAAGTTTCTTCTTGAAATATTCACTTTAATTAATGCCTCATTAATTAACTCACATATTTAATATAAGCATATTCCAAATGGGTCTTTTTCCTTTTTTTATAAAAGTTTTAAAAATAAACTTTTATTTCAAAATTTTAATTATTATTTTTTTAAAAGAGGATGAATTTAATTTAATTTTTTGGATAGGATATACAATATTTCATCCATTTAAAACAATTTATATTTTATCTCCATCGTCTTATGTTTCCAACGATATAAGGTTTGTCCAAATCCGACTCCCGGATCTCAAGATATGACCTTGTGAAGTCGAGGTATTGAGCCGATTTATCAGCTAGGCATAAAAATGTTACTGACTAATATTTTAATTTATTATAGAATTTTGGCAACTTTCATCTCTCAATACCTATCTCATCATCTTCTACATCAAAATATCTTTCCAAAGGTATAATTTTTTCTACAAACAAAGGTCGGGAGCTTAAGATATAGCCTTTGCAAGATCGTGACTCAACTACCATCAATCAAGTTTGATGGGAAAATGTGGGCCCTTGATCTAGTTTCGACCTCCTTTGTTGAATTTTGACTTTTCTTAATTATTTCTATCTCACATGTATGAGAATAAAATAGTCTTAGTGGTATATAATGTTAATTTTAACATACACTTGACAAGAAATAAAGAAGATAGGAGATTATGGGGCTTTTTAACATACACTTGACAAGAAATAAAGAAGATAGGAGATTATGGGGCTTTAAGGATTGGACCCTTGGAAAATTGTTGAATATAATAATAATTTCGCATGCCCAATCAACCACCATATACCCAGTCAGGAATGATGAGTCACCCAACCAAATGTATCCACATGTCATCACTCAGTAGGCCAAAAATATGCCAATAAGAATCTGCAATATGTCATCCAATAAAATCATGCCACGTGTTACTTCTTGTATGATGGCACGTGTCTCCATTAATCATGTGGATGTAGCTCGTTGTTTAATCAAGTTCCATGTGTCACTTGGAGATTTTCCTCATAGAAATTATCACAAGAGACATTTTATTAAAATAATATGGTGGGTTTGCGGGGTTACGTGAATGCAGAGGTAGGTGAGAATCTTAGAAATCACGAACCCACAGTAAGACATTGTAAGAAATACGTGTGAACAAATATAAGTGTAGGTGAAGTGGAGAGGAGATGGAGAAGATGTAAATAATAATAAAAATAAGTTGTAAAATTTTATAATTCTTGAGAATCGGTCGTACAGACTTGCACATAACATATGAAATAAATATCATATCACCAACCTGTGAATCCATGAACCTGTGGTAACTCATATATTTGGCTAAGTGTTGGAGGAGTTACATAGTGAAGAGTAGTAAAAAGAGTTGTGTGCATTATGAAGGTGGCGGAAGTCAATGTGCATTGTGAGAATAAGACTAAGTGTGGAAAGTATGTAATGGATCACGTGAAACATGGAAAGAAATATGGAAAATATGAAAAATGAAAAGAAATATATGAGAAATAAAAGGAATTACTTGAAATTTTGGAAAAGAAAAAAAAGGAAAAGGAAAGAAATGGAAAAATGGGATAATGAAAATGGAAAAAAAAAAGGAAAAGGAAAGAAATGGAAAAATGGGATAATGAAAATGGAAAGGAAAATAAAAAGAAATGAGAAAATAAAGGAAAAGGGAAATGAATGTGAATGTGGAAAGGAATAAGGAAAAATGGCTAAGTGTGGGAAATGGTAAGGGGGATATGAGAGTAATGAGACAATGAGAAAAATTACTAAGTATAAAATGAGAGAATGAATAGAGGTGAAGGGAAAGGAGAGGAGAGAACATGTCACTTAGAAATTTTTTCATATTTATTCTTGTAATACCTCCATTGGACTTCTAGATAGAAGTATGTGTATCTTGGTCATGGAGACTTAGATTTCGATTCTGCAAAATGCATGGTGAAGTTGATACTGAGGAATATGCAATGAACATATAATAGTTCAAAAATATTCATCTTCCAATATTATTTTTTTTATTATTCCAGGAGCGGGAACATATAGGTGACCAAATTTTGGTCAACAAGACTCTAGAGTAGAAGCACATAAATCTACTGGATGAAAAGAAGGTTGCATGGACACTGAAAATCAGAGCATTATGGCTCACTTTAGGGGATGAAAACGTGGGTTAATTTCATAAGTATGATAACCATAGAAGAAATAATAATACTACATGGATCTTAACTGGAAATGATGGCTCATAGGTATCGACATTTGAGGATTTGGCCAAAGCAAGGGTGGAACACTTCAATGGAATTTATAAGGAAGAAAGTAGAGTTACAATTGCTAAAGTGGTAAGGATGACTTCATTTTTTCCAAATTTTTTTTCCGAAGAATATAACAATGGGATTATTGAGGAAGTGTCAAAGAATGAGCTTGGGGAAAATTTACATTCCCTTAAAAAATATAAAATCCCCGATCTTGATGGTTGGCCAACAAAATTATTTTCTAGGTTCCAGGAAATCATTGAAGCATACCTGTTAAGAGTTGTTAAGGATTATATAACTTTAGGTAAAGTGTTGGCATATTTTAATTCCACCTTTATAAAATTTATCCAAAAAAATTATGACCCTAAATCCTTTGAGAGGTTTAGACTGATATCCCTCTGCAATTGTATCTACAAGATCATTGCCAAAATAATAGCTAGAAGAGTCAAAGGATTACTTTCAGAAGTTATATCCAATGAGTAGTTTGGTTTCCTTGAGGGCAGACAAATAGTACATGAGGTTGTAGGAGTTTCTCAAGAGGGGATGCATACAATTAAGATAAAAATGATCCTAGTAATGGTAGTAAAAATAGACCTTTTAAAGGCTTATGACATGGTCAACTGGTTGTACTTAAGAATGATGATGATTCATATTGGATTTCAACTACCCTTTGTAATATGAGTAACAAGCTATATATCCTCTGCTACTTTCTTAGTGCTTATGAATGGTTCAAATTCTTCATTCCTTAGTCTAGGAAGGGGACTTGGGAAGGGATGCCCATCGTCTCCATTGCTTTTTCTTATAGTAGAAGAAGGGCCAAGTAGAGCTATTTTGGATGCAAGAATATTTGGATCATTTAAAGGTATTATGATGGGAAGACCTATTTTTTTTTAATCTCACCTCTTATTTGTGGATGACATGTTTCTATTTTGTGACGGTTTCATAAGGGATTCCTTGAAACTTAATGAAATACTAGATTTTTATTGCACAATGATGGGGATGAAGGTAAACATGGGGAAATATTTGATCTCTTGTATGGGGATTAGTGAGGAGGACAATTATTTTTTTACTTAGCTTGTTCCCTTATCAAGTTGCATATCTCAACAAGGGAATCAAACACTTGGAATTTTATATTAAACCCAATGACTATGGAGTTAAGGACCGAGATTGGATAATTTCAAAGATTTAAAAGAGGATAACATTATGGTATAACATATGGATTTCACATGGTGTAATATTTGTTGGGTATGTGTTATATTCTTTGCACGATTAGTAGTGTCTAAGTGCCTGCGCTGGGTGCGCAGGGGGGTTAGAGGGGGGCGGAGCCCCCCGCGCGGGGGTTTGGGGGTAGCGCCCCCGATTTTTTTTTTTCGGGACGACATAGATCG
>CBVK0100581386.1:0-11627 GCA_900067695.1 Picea abies
ATTCCTGCTGAACCGCTCTTCCGATCTCACATTCATACGACAGGTCGTTGGACTTCATGATGATTAAACTTAACACTTGGCGCTTGATTATCACCTGTCGTGTTGGTTCAGATTTAGATAAGTGGCACGTTGGTGTGATGATTCACCGTTTTGCTGGCCGATACATATGGTTTGGGTGATTATGATTATAACAACACTGTACTCAGCAATTAATACAACGCAAGGCGGTGGTAATCCCACCACCTTCGCACGCATGGAGTTATTTCCGGTCTCGTCGAGCAATGAAGCTATCAAACCCTCTCATTTTCGCTCTGTGCATAGTTTCGTTTAGCTCGCACCCTACCATGTACAGAAGCCATGGCTCCTGTTGTGAGAGCCGAGCCCAACGAGTGTCAAGAACTATTGACATTTGGTGCTGCGTATGGCGATTTAGAAGAGTTTGGCTGGCTTCCATTTATTAGGAAGTTCGATGGTTATAACCTACCTGTGGCTTGGCAATTTGCTCTGTCATTTGATGGCTGTCGAGCCAAAGTTGGAGATGTCCAGCTTGAAGTCACTGAACAGTTTCTCAGTTTGGAAACTAGCCTGCCTGTCAAGGGACAAAAATGGTCGAAAAGCTACAAGGTTGACAATGTCCCATGGACGTTGTTATTTCGGTCTCGCACAGTCAGCTCATGCGACAGAGGTTTGCCTGCGAAGATGTTGAAACCCCGCTGGTATGATCTCCTAATGATTATCAAACAATTCGTAACTTGTGAAGGCAGGTACGGGTTTGTTTTCCTGTTTCACTTGCGGTTATTAATGATTTTTATGGGATTCAAACTGAGTTTGCCTCACTATTTGCACCGAAGCTTGTTTAAGATGGCCAAGCATTATAAACGCAGCTAGGCTGACACTAGCCTCTTCCATGTAGGGTTGATTAAAATGTGTTTGGTGTATAAGCTGGGGTTACATCGTGATTCTTGGGATAATTTCCTTAGCCGTAATGGCTTTGTTGTGTCAAACCCTCCACAGGTCGATAAGCCTATGGTAACCGAGAGCAAGCCTACCCCTGTACCCTACAGTGTTTTACTACCCAAACCTAAGCCCGAGTCACCTACGCATTCATCTATGGCTGTGACTAAACAGACCGAAGTTGCTAAGCCTACAACCACAAGGACTAGAGCGAAGGTTGGTGCTAATACTAGAAGCAAGAAGAATGCAAGGTTGATCTCTCGCATGGAGAGAAATAAATCTAAGCCTCCTGCCAAAACAGAGCCTATCGTGATCAGCGAGGACTCTGATTCAAGCATTGAACATTTTCTCGCCGAAGAGGGTTTCTGTGACAAACCTCCTTGTGATTTCGTTGATAACTTGTCTCCTTGTCTGCGGGATAACCCTGATTTGCCTGGTGTCAAACCACCTCGTGAAACCCTCGTGGAATCATCAAAACCCCCTTTCGTTCAGACTGTTGCACCACCTTGCGACCAATGTGGACTGTGGTTAGAAAGATACTACTCGGATGTCCCAAAATTGCAATCCAAAATTCGCGATTTGGAAAACCAAGTAGCAAAGCTCACTAGTCGGAATGTAAGAGAACAACCCAACGACAAGAAACAACGAACCACGGGTTCGATCCTGTTCAAAAACGTCGAGTCTGCCACTGCAATTATCAATTCAAAGTTGACATAAGTCTCAGCAACTGTAATGGTATAATTTTTACTCTTTTATATGGCGTGATCATAAGCTCTGCATACATTGTTGACTTGCTCTGTCATGCATAAGTTTTGGTTATCGATTTCTGGATTGGTTATGATTAGATTTAGTTTGATTGACCATGATTTGATTTGAATATGTTGTTATTTGTTATCTTTTCTATTCTTGAAATACAAACGAAATCTCTGTTCGATTTGGTTGTATCTTGGACGAATACGATGGGCAAATTGGTTAACTATGCTGATTATATTTTCTTTGTTGGGACCAATTCATATATCGTTTGTTACATAATCGAATTTCGAATGGATAACAATAATAGTTGTTACGCTATGAACTGTATGTTGATAGTAGCAAATGTATTATCTGATTGAGATTACAGGGATGGATTGATCGTATCAAATCTTTCTATTTGTGTCTATAATTAAATTTAGTTATATGCCTGGTTGGATTGACTCTGTCAAAACCCTGTCTATCGACTATGAGATAATCAAACATGAAGACTGTTAAGTCGATATTTGTGGATATGATCCGATTACCTTGGAAGTAATTCCTACATCGTGCCTTTAATTGAGTGATCTCTATCTGTCGTTGTGATTATAATTAGTCAATTACAGTTACGAATTTACCTGTGAATTATTTGAAACACAGTAAATGGCAACTGTGGTTGGATTTTATGGATACAGTGATGCGTGAAATCGTAATGGCTTTCTATATTGGCAATGATATGAGTCTTATGCTAATCGATAATTATGGTTTGTATTTCATGCAATTTGGTTTATCATTGATTTCATTCTTGGAACAATCTTGTTAAGATTTGATTCGATTTTACATCGATTGGGAAACAAAGCATTCCTACTCTGTCCCGATTGTATTTTGTTCGATTTGGTTTGATCTAAAAGGATTATTTTTGAATAATTTGTAATTTATTAAAAGATGATTGGATTCGATTTGATTGTATATCTGGTCGTGTTTACTATTCTAGATCAGCTACAGAATCAGGTGATTTTGTAGCTGAGTCTGTTAAGTCATTTTTTATTATTATTATTTTTCTAATAAAACATTATTCTAACTTGACTTTTGTTGTCTATTACAGGTCAATTCGAATTTGCAATTGAATGATTGAACAGTTAGAGGATATCTCAAGGAGTTCTACTTGTATTTCATTTTCTTAGTTTAGGAGATTTTTGGGATTATTCCCGGATTGTGTAAAATTGTTTACTATTATTCACAAGGATGTTTTACCTTGTGAAAAACCTATATAAACCTATGGTTTTGTAATAATCTACAATCCTGAGTTGGAGAGAACAAGGATATGGAATTCTGATTCAAACTGGAGCAGAATTGGTGTTTTGTCATAGCTTTCGCTTTTCAAGATATCGACACTTTGTTCCATGTTTTGTGTATCATCTTGTTTATGGTTTAGTATTTCTTTAGCTATATGAATCAAATGCAAATGATATAATTTTATTTCTGTTATCCATATTCTGTTTCTTCCTAAATTGATAAAAGACATAACAGTTGTTAGTTCAATTTGTGAATCATAGCTTTGTCTTCTTCATAAATCGAACTGTAATATATAAGTTTGCTGCATAATAGGTTTCCCCTTTTGCACGAATTTATAATCAGAAAATTGTTATGATTTCTTTTATGTCTTGTTTGTCCTGTAACATATTTCAAGAAGCAGCATAGCTGATCGTTTACGAGAAGCATAAGGATCAACTGGTGTGAGTTTCCCTCCTCCAATCATCTTAGAAGACATCATACGCAGGGCAGACTTGGAGCGTTTCCAGGTCAATTAGTATTTAGCTTACTGTTTTTCATTAAGTAGTTTAATATAGATATAATTTTAGTTAGATTTATATTAGATCATTTAATTTCAGTAAATTATATTAGATCGTTTAATTTCAGTTAGTTTACCCTTTTATTCATAAATCATAAAATCAAAAAAGAGTTATCTCCGCTGTCTTGGGACAACAAACAAATTAGTTTCACAGGTTTATTCAAATCTGTAGATTGTATGTAATGTATATTTGTGAATAAACTGTAATTAAATTGATAATTAGGTAGTTGATTTGAGTTATTATAAGAATAGTTAGTAGTTTGTAGATAGAATAGTTAGCATAGTTTATACGTTTAGTTTATTAGTTTCTTTATTTGTTTTATTAGTTTCTAGTTTCCTTAGTTTAGATCTCTTAGCTCAGATCAACTTTTCTCTTTGGTTTTCTTAGGAGACCTTAGAGCGGCCAACGGAGCCGTTAAACTCGTCAGGGTGGTCCATTCCAAACGGCTTGGGTTATTTCCACCTAATCGCACACCCATAGTGACTAGAAGCCGTTCACAAGATAATATCCCCCCTCAAACAACAACTACTTCAACCGAGGATCCTCAGACCACAGTTGAACCAACAACCCCTAATCCTACAGGCGGTGATATTCAAGAAATTTTTAGACAATCTCTTATTAAATCACACAAAGCCTTTGCTAGCCTTAGGCAACCACATCGCCTATTGAGCCAACCTTTAGAATTCTCCGAAGTCAGAGAACAATTAGGTGATATATATCCCACTGTGAATCCTACGGATTCAAACACAAATCCCGCTGCACGAGGATCTGGGATACCTCCTTCTCCTCCTCCTTCACCACCTCCCTCATCTCCTTCCTCTTCAGGGGGAGATTCCTCTTCGGACGAGGGCAATCCACCTTCACGTCCTCCTACACCCACTACCCCAATGGCTAATTAGAACAACCCTGCTAGACCCTGGTTAGACCAAGATGATGTAGCTGTACCTGGACCTCAACATCCTTTGCCTAACCATCTGGAAAAATGGCTTACTAAGTTTGATCCCGATTCTAAACAGATAGCAGAAGACCATATCAAGAAATTTATGTTAGACATCAGACTCCGCAACGTTGAACATGAAGACGTAGTCTGTAGGTTGTTCCCTTACACCTTTGAGGGTAATGCGTCCACTTGGTATTTTTCTCTACAGCCTCGCACTATAGTATCTTGGGAAAAGTTTGAGTCAATTTTCTTAGAAAAGTTCGGAGATGGCAAACCTCTGGAAGTCTTAGTCATGGATCTTTCAAACTTAAAAATGAATGCTAAAGAAAAAGTCAAGGATTTTAATCAAAGATTTTTGACCCTTAAAAATAGAATCCCTGCAGACTCTATGCCTACAGAAAGCCTTGTAATAGCTTATTACACTAAATCTCTACATCAAAGTATAGCTATTTGGGTGAAAAGATCCAAAAAGGCAACGTTGTTATAAACCTTTGAAGAGGCTGCTAAAATTGAAAAAGATATACTTAGCCTTAAATATTCCTCTAGCAACGAGACTGAAACTGTTTCTTCTTCCAAGAAAAAGATTGAAATTCTTCCCAGGACTACACAAAACAAAACACAACCCGAAAACTCTGAGTTGGAAAACTTAACCAAAGTTGTACAAAAGTTATCTAATCAAGTCATAGATCTAAAAAGGTCAACTGAGGAAGCCTCTTCGAGTAAAGAACCCTACAAACCTCCTTTCCAAAAGCCCTTCCAAACAAACCGGCCTAATTCTAACCCTGAAGGCTTGAACCTAGAAAGTTTGCAATACGCTCTTCAGACAATTCTAGGAGCCCAGGATGACTTGATCCCTCCTGATTTCCCTCAAGAGAAAGTCGAGCAGGAAACTACCCAAGAAGAAGAGTCTTCTCCAAATATCTTTGGTCACCTCTCTGATAGTATCTTCCAAGCTAACTTTGAGACTGTGCACCCTTACAATACTAGGAGCAAGACCGCAAACAAACCTCCTACCGATAACACTACAACTTCACCTCCAAAGCCATCTAAATCAGTAGAAACTAAACAGAGTAATGCTAGCCCTAAATTAGATTATGATGTTGTTGAAGATCTTAAGAAACTACGGGCTAACATTTCTATTTATGAGTTGTTGAAATTTCCTTTCTTGTTACAGAAGATGTTGCAAAATATTTCAGATAATGGCAAGAATGGTAATTCAAATGGTAGTAAGGTTGTACAAAGAAAAATGCCACAGGAGACTTCCACAAAAGATAATCCTAGTTCTCATGACAAAGGAAGCCTTCCTGTACCAAATGTAAATAATGTAAATAACAATGTAAGCAGTGTAAATAATTCAGATAAAGTAGTAGTAGAAAACGTGGGTAAGAAACCACAAGCAACAACTCTAAGTACTCGCAAGAATGTTCTCCCTTTTCTTTTAACTTTCGAAATCTTCAACAAAAATGTGCATAATTGCATGGTTGACTCGGGAGCATCATCAAATGTGATGCCTTGGTCAGTCTGCCAAAAGATAAATGCCGAAGTAGAACCATCTTCTTTGAAAATAATACAACTTGATCGAACTGATGTAAAAGTTATGGGCGAATTGAAAAATGTTTTGATTAGATTATCATCTAACCCAAAAGTTCATCAATTTATTGATATAATTGTGGTGGATATTCTAGAAGTATATGGCATGTTTTTGAGCAGGGACTGGTCGGAGCAGCTGCATGGTTACTTCGCAACGGACTGGTCTCACTTATGGCTTCCAGAGAACGGCTTCCAGAGAACGGTAAGCCCAACAAGATCAGGGTGAACCGTGAGCGTTACCTCAAGTTCATAGTAACAGACTTGAACGGCCCCAATGAGCCATACATACCTCTGGCGGATTCACCTGAAGTCCAAGGGATGGACACCTGTTTTAGAAATTTCATGGCTGAAGTTTCACCTATCAACGATCCACAACAACAATCTGAGATCTTACCATATACGCAACCAAAAAATTCTATCCAACAATCTTGTGAATCCGATACAAATCAAATTTGGTCTCTATACTTCAATGGTTCCAAATCGAAAGAAGGAGCTGGTGCAGGCTGCATCATCATTGATCCGGCAGGTAATAAAACATTATTAGCTTGTAGATTAGAATTTGAATGTACTAACAACATTGCAGAATACGAGGCTTTGTTACAAGGTCTCAAAAAAGCCTTAGACATGCACATTCAAAATCTAATTGTATTCGGCGACTCTGAGATAGTGGTCAGGCAGGTGAGAAATTCTATACATTGTCTTACCCCGCATCTCAAATGTTATCAATCTGAGGTATGGAGTTTAATAAACAAATTTTCTGCTTTTAATATAAACTCTATTCCTAGATCAAATAATGCTGAAGCAGATCTACTTGCTAATGTTGCCTCTAAACTTCTTCCTGCAGATGGTTTATCCCCAAGCGCATTCTCCGTGGAGCTATTGTTTCGACCATCTATTCCTGACAATATCACAAATTGGAGGGTATTTGATGACGATCAGCAGATCATCAACTTTCTGCACATGGAAGAAACCTTTCAAGATGCTGTGATAGATGAACAAACGCATGATGACAATTTCCATGACTTTACAGTAATACCTAACCCAAAATCTCCTGAAGCTCTTTCAAACATGGTAAATTTCATACCCAAATCTGTTGTTAGACTAGAAAAGTTTTACGATTTTGAAGATAAATTCAAAAAGACAGTCAATTGCAAAACAAATAGTTCCTCATTGTCTTATGAAAAAGTTAATCTAGGAACTAGTGAAAATCCTCAATGTATCAATTTAGGCTTGGGATGTAGTAAACAAGAAAAAGCTGCTTTCATCAAACTATTTAAATAATTCAAGGATGTCTTTGCTTGGACTTATGATGATCTTAAAATGTTTGATCCTAATATTATTCAGCATGTCATCCCGATGAAGCCCCAAACCTTGCCTTTCCAACAGAAATTGAGGAAAATGCATCCTAAGTTAGAACCGACCGTACAAAAAGAACTCAATAAACTCCTTAGTGCTAAAATAATTTTTCCTGTTAGACATACTCAATGGGTATCCAACCTCGTCCCAGTGCGGAAGAAAAACGGGGAAATTCGACTTTGTGTCGATTTCCGGAACCTCAAAAAAGCGTCTAATAAAGATAATTATCCAGTCCCTCCCATGGAACAAATACTTCAACAAGTGTCTGGTTCCGAGAGGCTGTCCTTATTGGATGGTTTCTCTGGATACAACCAAGTTTTAATGTCTCCGCCAGACCAGTTGAAAACTACCTTCCGTACCCCGTGGGGCACTTATGCTTATCGCAAAATGCCCTTTGGATTGATTAACGCCGGCGCTACCTTTCAGAGAGCAATGGATATTGCTTTTAGAGGCTTGATCAATCATTCCGTAGTAGTCTACCTAGATGATGTGACCGTTTATTCAAAAAACAAAGATGATCATCTAGCTCACCTCCGAGTTGTTCTGCTACGATGTCGTAAATACGACATCTCCTTGAACCCTAAGAAGTCCATTTTCACAGTAGAATAGGGTAAACTACTAGGATTCATTGTGTCTAGCGATGGAATGGTTATTGACCCCGAGAGGACCCAGGTCATTGCCAAACTTCCCCCACCAACCTCCAAGAAATCCATGCAGTCCTTCTTAGGTCAGATCAATTTCGTGAGAATATTTGTCCCCAGTTTCTCCGAGATGGTCAGACCTCTCCAAAACCTGATTAAGAAGGACACCCATTATCACTGGGGACCTATTGAAAACCAAGATTTCAATGATATAAAGAAGGCCATAATCGACGCTCCGTCTCTCATGAGCCCCGATTTCTCTCAAGACTTCACACTTTATACTTTTTCCTCCGATCGTTCCTATGCCGCGGTCCTTACTCAAAAGAACTCTGAAAACAACGAAGTACCCATCGCCTTTATGAGCTATGCTTTCAAAGGTGTTGAACTTAACTACCCAGCAGTTGATTGGCAAGCCTACGCTATCTTCAAGGCAGTTAAGCATTTCCAGTCATATCTTTTGAAGTCAAGGAAGAATATAATTGTCCCCTACCCTGCCGTTAGGAACTTGTTAGTGCAAAAGGAGTTAGGAGAGAAAAGAGCCAACTGGGTCACCTCTTTGCAGGAGTATGACCTAGAAATTACCCCAGCGCAGATCGTGAGAGGCCAAGGGTTATGTAAATTGGTAGTTGATTCAGAAATTGAACAACAAGAAGTCAGTGACACGTCAGACCTAGAACAACACAATCAGAATATGATCGGTTGCACACAAAACTTCGTAAGCCCCTGGTACGACGATATTAGACACTGTCTTCAACATGGATCCGTACCTCATCACCTTGATCCTGCTAAGAGAAGAGCTTTGAGATTAAAGTCCACCTCCTTTCATCTAGTCAACGGTATACTGTTTCGTCAAAATTTTGACGGCGTACTGATGCGTTGTCTTGAAAAGGACGAAGCAGAGAAAGTTTTGCTTGAGTTGCATGCGGGTGAAGCTGGTGGTCATTTCGGTGGTGACACCACTGCGCATAAAGTCCTAAGAGCCGGTTACTACTGGCCAACACTCTTTAGAGACACCCATGCCTTATGTTGAAAATGTATCATTTGTCAAAAAGCATCAGGGCGATTGCAAAAACCAGCCTTCCCTTTGCAACCCGTCACAGTCGATTCTCCTTTCCAGCAATGGGGCCTTGATATCATTGGTCCTATTAAACCTCCATCCTCACAGCAACACAAGTATATTGTGACATCCACTGATTACTTTACTCGATGGTCTGAAGCTGCCGCACTAAAAATGGTTAACACAAGTCAGGTGATCGCTTTTCTTAACTCGCATATCATTACCCATTTTGGCATCCCTGATTGTCTAGTCTTTGATAACGCTTCATACTTTTCCTCTCTTGAGATGAGCGAGTTTGCCTTAGAAAAAGGAATAAAGCTTAAGTATTCTGCGAGTTTGTCTATATGGTCTAAAGCAAGCACCACGTGCTTGGTACGAGAAAATGGATGGATTTTTGATGAGTTTGGTCTTCAACAAAAGCATTGTTGTTCCAAACCTATATTATCACATTGATGGAAATGAGTGTTTGATCTTGGTCCTATATGTGGGTGACCTTTTCCTCACCGGTTCAGAGAGACTCATTGCTAAATTCAAACAAGCATTGATTGCTAAATTTGAAATGAATGATTTAGGATTGATGCACTACTTCTTGGGAATAGAAGTATGGCAGAGGACAGATGAGATTTTCCTGAGTTAGGGAAAATATACCGTGGAGATATTGAAAAAATTTGGTATGACAGAATACAAATACATGCCCACACCAATGGTGATGGATTTGAAGAAGATGAGTGATATTGATTCATGGGAGATTGATCCTCACTTATACAGAAAATTGATTGGATCACTGATGTATCTGGTTAACACCAGACTGGATATATACTATGCAGTGAATGTGCTTAGCCAGTTTATGAGCCAATCGAGACAGACACACTAGATAGCAGAAAAACATGTATTGAGATACCTATGAGGCAAAGTTGGTTATGGCCTAAGATATGCCTCCAGTGTAGACTTCAGCCTGCAAGGATATGCCGATGCAGATTGGGGAGGAAGCATAGTGGATAGGAAAAGCACCTCTAGTTGTGGCTTCACTTTAGGTTTTGTCATGGTTTCCTGGTGTAGTAGAAAACAAATCTCTGTGGCATTGAGTACATTGCATCGAGTGTAGAAGTCTGCAAAGCAATGTGACTTTGCAAACTTTTGACTAATTTATTCGATCATGAGATGGATCCTACTAATATTCATTGTGATAACCAGAGTTGTGTGATGCTCTCCAAGAACCCTATGTTTCATGACAGATCGAAACACATCGAGATAAAATATCACTGTTATCCCCGATATCTAGGGATAACTAGGAGATCATGTATCGAGGCCCACAGGTCCTAGACATGAAGTACCGAGAGCAGGATTGACCTGAGCATGGCCCTGGAGGGACCATCCTTCTTCTTCTTCACCAAACTTGTCCTATCAGTAGCAACAACATCCATCGCCATTGGCTTGGACTTTCATTAGAGAAGACTCTTGCTCCATGAGGTAATTGGTCCAAGGTATCATGGTATGTGTCATGTTTGATCGTTATAACCTTCTTATATATGCATAAGATTCCTTACATTTATGATAACTGCTTGGATCTTACACTAATCCACTTGACCATTATTGGGGTGATTAACGGGGTGACTTAGCAAGCTTGTATTCATGGGTTTTGGTTAGCCACCAGGGGGGATTTGCAGAGCCATCGTCCGCTCCCACATCTTATCTCCCATTCATCCATCGCATTCCCCTAGTCCAGCCATTAGGATGACCTTTAGAGGGTTACACTTTGTCATGTGGGAAGAAGGGGCTAAAGGCCCAGGGGGTAAAAGCAACTGGTAAAAGATAAAATCCATAAGGAATGAAACCTAGAGATGCTTCGCCCAGGGATCCCCGAGAAGGCAATAAAAGGCCTTTCGATAAGAAACAAAAGGGACCCTAAGAAAAAGAATAAAACAAGACCTAACCAAGAGGATGGGAGGTCTCATCATGAGCCGGCCCATTATGTTCATAGGTATCCAGTGGTATGACCTTGCCATTATCTGGTCACCACGCTAGGGAAATGACCTTTGGTTCCATGGCCAAGGGAAAGGGGGTCTCATCACGAGCCAGCCTTATCATTTCTGCGAAGATAGCAGTGGGTAACACTGTCAGCTCTGGTCACCACGCCAAGGCAGTTTCCTCTAGTCAGACCTTGAAATAAAAAAGAAAGAAAAGCAATAAATAAAGAATAAAGGTAATAAAGGGGCTTGGAAAGAGTGCATCCATGATGGGTACAACTCACCTCCTACAAAGGAACCCATGGACAACAACTACCCTTGGTCTTACCATGACTGGACATCCCTAGACCATATCACCTCATGAACATGGCTTGAATGATCCCTTGTGGAAACTTTCCTTTTCTTGTGGATATTAGCCCAATAGGTTATTCTGTTGGTTTCTTCAACTTTGTATAGTAGATATGTGTAACGTCTTTGAGCTCTTAGATGATATGCTAGGGATTTCATGCATTTATTTGATAAATTTAATGATGAAATATG
>CBVK0100581387.1:0-11627 GCA_900067695.1 Picea abies
TTCATTTCTTATTTCTCATTATTGGATAATAATTCTACATTGATATAACAGTTGGATTATTTGAATAAAAAGGATTATAATTATGCTACTACTTATCCACCCTCCCCTCTCAGTAATCCAATGTATGTCTCCATAGGTGGAACCTAGTTGCAATGACATTTCTGCATCTCCTCTAAATTTGATCCCTGCATATGGATATTCATCCATAGCTATAACTTGTCGACGCCACCAAAAGAAAAACTAGTTATTATAGGGAATTGAGACCCTACCATCCCCCAACTGCCACATCACCTCGGTCCATCATGCCATGGATGGATCACGAAGTCCATGTAGAACAATCTCAACTCTAGGGACCAAGATGTTGGGCTCTAAAGATGTCCTAAAAACAACCTTAGTTTAACATTAATTTATCAACATGTGGATTCATATTTTCTTTCAATAATATTATCAAATTCTATGCAGATAGTTGTAGAGGTTAAAATCATGTAGCTAAAGAAAATATGAGTTTATCAATAATCAAGTTCCCCACACTTTCATTAAGATTATGAAATTAAGATCTTACTCAACAGAATTATAATCTAATCTATAACATGTTGTGAATTTAAGGCATTAACCAAATTGTTGAATTCATCTATCTAGGAAACAATAATTGAATCTATGAAGATGCTTAATAAACCGATCTATCAATGATTTTCTAACCTGCTGGAAAAGAACAACTAAGTATTGTAAACTTGAGAAGGAACAACAAATGTAACTGTAAGAGAAAGGAACAACAAATACTAATTTAAGCGAAAGGAACAACAAATTTGAACTTAATGAAAATGACAGGGTATGCAAAAATGAGAGGAACTGTCAATCAACAAACTACAACAATGGGAATTGGGACAACAATCGATAACATTCAATTGAAACATCTATCCTCTGTAATTAAATAGCATAACTAATTTGTGAAATCATCAACACACTCATGCATTTATCTTAATTGTTGCAAAGAGATCTAAATCACAAAACTGAAATCAAATTGATAGGATTACATATTGAGATAGTAACTCCTTTCGACAGGGCCCACGGTCTTCAAAAGTACTGCTGCTAGAAACTCAGTATGCAAAAATGGTAAAAATGCTCAAGGCTTCCTTTAGCTTCATAACCGGTAAAACATTTACAATAGACTGCTTGTACAGAGAAATTGGGAGATCTAAATGCTTGGATAATTTTCTTCCATTCTTATCTGGGGTTCATTTCCCTCTATATATTACAATGATATGGGTAAATTAAGCTATCCTGAGGATTAAGAGATCCTCAAGATTTCTTTTACTATTTATAAATATTACAAAATAAAGAATCAATGTTCCTCAAAATTGCTTTTTGCCTAATTTCCTTAACCTCCAAAAATCTACACATATTCATAATCTTCTTAGCTATCTTGAGTTTAACCAAATTGTCCATTTCTGCAATAAAATCAAACAATTCAAACTAAAATTCACAAATTATCTAATATTACTCAATAATATTTCTAGAAGACATTTTAATCATTTTATTCCATAATTACCTCTAATTAATGGAAAATTAAATCAAGATTATAATATAAACCATGCTGATAAGAAGGATATCTGTACCTTTTTCTCAACTTAGCATATCCCATCTTACCTTCTTGCATGTCCTCATACAAGAAAACATTTTACATGTAAAGAAATGATGCTGAAGGGAGGGGAGGTCTGTTCTCTAGGTCTTTTGAACCCATTCTTAATTTTGAGCTCTTCAAAATCATATTGTTCCTCCTTCTTACAAATTTAATAATTACTCTTGTAACCTTATGGATGATACCAAATAATAGGAGGACTCTATTTGCACCCAATCTAGGAAGGCCCTTCATCCAGGATTATCCTGGCATATCTGTCCAACCTGAAGGTAGCTACATGAAAGTTTTTGAAACCAAAGGGTTCCCTATTCTTGATTGCATTTGCGGAGGCATCCCATCTTAGTTTGGAAGAAACAATAGATTCTTCTTTAAGCTCCCTAAAATATGGTAGAATTGAATGTACAACCTGTCTATGGATAGGAGATAAGGATTCTACTACCTTCTCTCTTTTCATATATGTTTTGTGTTGCATAATGGATGCAAAGGATTTAGGAGGTTCCCCTCTGATCCATAGGTCTAGCCCAGACTCCCTTTTTAAGAAAACCTTGTGTGATTTATTCCACCTGGTCTGGTTCTTGGTAAAAGACAAGAATACTTGAAACTGTATGTCCCCAATGAAAGGATTAGGGTTTTTTTTAATGTTTTCTCCCAAGATGAATTTGTTAAGGTATATCTCACACAGAAAGTATTGCACTCCTTCTTGTTCTCTAAAGAATGAAACAAACTCAGAAACAGTGGTGAAATCAAAAGGTTTTCCTGCTCTAATATATTTTATCCTTAGCAACATATAACATTCTAATAAAAACAAGGTGTAATTAGTGGCAGGAGCCCTGCAATCTACTATGTTGGAATAAACATAGAAAATTTCTTTGATTTTCTCCAAATCTTTATCTAAATGGCTTTGTTCATGAGACTGAAATCCTTCCTCAGTCTGAACAACTGTCTCTTTTGTTGTTGGGGCATATGTTGGGGCATAGATTTTTCTCTAAAGGAGCAGGAAAATCTGTAGGAAGTACTCCTTGAGTTTGGACAGTTGTTTCTTCTTCTGCTGGAATCTTTGTTTGAGTCTCTATCTCTATTGTTTCCAATGGAGCAGACAATTTTTTCTGTGTTGCAATAGAACTGGTATGGAATGTCCTCCTAGGAAGTGGGTTCCTTCCTTATGTTCTAGGCCTTTTGGATTTCTTCATTTCATAGGCCTTATCATCTTGCTACAATTGTTTTCTTAATTATTTAATTATTTCTTTGAGTCTACCAACTTTTTTCTTTAGTACTTTAATTTTTTTAACCCTTTTCCTCAACAACTTGTTTTCCCGTTTCAATTTTCTTATTTTATTGTGGCCTTTTCTTGTTGTTTTCTGTTTATGGAGAATGTCAAGGTTTTCCTCACCTTGATCAGCTAGTGATTGTTCCCCTATTTCTTTTGTGTGTTATGTTTGTTCTACAGGGTTGTTTACCTCAATGTGAGGTTCTAGCTGTGTTGTTTCTTTGGGGAATGTCATCTCTATGTCAGGGAGGTCCAAGGAAGGGCTTGAAGAAGAAGTTTGTGCTTGGTGTTATTTAGACCTGCTTGTGTATTCGGTAACTGATGTCCCTAAATTCCCTAGTACTTGAGCCATTTCTACCTCATAACTTTTGAAAAATGGTTCTGTAAGGTTTCCAAGTGATGGTTGTTCTGTCTATTCATTTTCTTGAGTGTCGTGTGAGGGTTTTTTTCTATGCATAACTTCCTGAATGTTTTTAGGTTGAATTGTCATTTTTCCCCTTCTTCTTTTCACAATAGAGGTTTCAGGGACAAAAAATGTTATTTTTCTCCTCTTCCTTGATGTTTCTACTTGTTTGGTCTAGGTTTCTTCCAGCTAGATGGGGTCTTCTTCAATTTCAGGCTGGGGTAGTGTAGCTTCAATTTGTGCATTGCCTCCTTCTTCCTGATCTTTCTCAATTCTCTGTGAGGGAGTTTCTTGGTGAATTTTTGATTTTTCGATTTGTAGGGGCTTATCAGCCTCAATTAGATCACCCCAAGTTATTTGAGTTTGGCTCAGGGCCCTGTTTACTATTAGCTTTACTAGTCCATGGTGACTAAGAATAGTGATAGGATATTTATCCTTATGAGTTCTTGCAACAACTTCATGTAACATGGAATTTAGAAAAAATGGAAAATTTATTACTAACCTCTATTTTGGTGTTGCTAAAAATTTGAGGTGGCATGACCGAACCACATCGTACCTCACATCACATGTGATATACCTTTGTATTACTCATGCCAGCTCCCTCCATGGCTCGCTGAGAGCAGTGGGGTTGAGTCCCTTCCCCTTTTTATCAAGTTCTTCTCCAGGTTCTACGAAATATTCCACAACCTCCTTGAGCAATGTATACTTCCCCGTCCACTGTATGCCTTCATTGGGGAGGCTTGTAACCTCCGCTATAATTTCCTTAGTGAACATAATTTGTATGTCTCGGAACACAGAGACTCCTCTCTACAAGTTCTGAAAAAATGCTAGTGTGATATTTGTGTCATATCATTGCAATCTGTTGAAATATTATGTCCATCCCAGACAATGTAAAATTTCTTTTGCCTGGTCAGTTTCCTGCAACAATGTGGGCTCTTGACATTCGTCCACCCACATCTTCTGTGAACAAATGAGGACATCTATCTTTCCCGGCTACAGCTTAGGTCGACCAACTTTTGAGACAATATTACCAGAAATAGTGAATATCATAGAAGAACATATTTATATAAAAATGTGAGTTTTCCATTTATTGCAATCGTTATGATATATTGGTAAATGTGCAAGATATCTGCCCCCTCATAAATGGAAAGGTTGACCTCGACCATCGACATGTGCAAGTGTAATGATGATAGGTATTTCAAGTGAGGTGCGATTACTACATTGTCATCGTCACTGGAGAAAAATCATTAATAACCTTCAAAATTACTTTAATGGTAATCATGAACAATAATCATTCTTGTGTGGGAAATTCAAATTTACATACCTATGTTCAAAAAATGTTTAAGGAAAAAGATCTTGAATAATTTAAATTTGTTCACGTGTTAAAAACTATTCCACATGTCATAACCTTGTTACTTTCCCTTGCTATTGGATATAACTGGAATGATAGCCTCATTGTTAGGAAACGAAGTCTAGGAACACACAAAAAACTTGGCATATTTAAGGTAAACTTCCATGCCATAGGCGGATCCACTGCTACCAGCAGGCGTCCATAGCCTCAACAGGGTTTCCTTTTAGCCCATAGATGATCTTGTATCGTCAATAAATATTTTGAATCATCTTTTCCCAAAAAGACCACTATCCTATTTTGGTAGCCAGATAACGATAATGCCACTCACCAGATTGTAACCTAAGTGAACAAGTCGGCTCATGATGAGACCTCTTGTCCTTTGACAAAAAAAAATGCCAAAGGCCATTGCCCTGGTGTGGTAGCCATAATGGGAATGTCACTTATGTTATTATATTATGATTGTGGTAGGTTGGCTCGTGATGAGACTCCCTATCCTTTGTTGGAGAATTTTATTACTATATTTATATTTTTTTTTCCATCTTTTTTTTTTTTTAAGGCTTTATTATGGGAGGCTCATCTACTCCTTAAGAGTGAGGGATGGTATAAGAAGTGTAAAAATTCCACATAAAATGTGCTTTAGACTTATTATTATGATATGAAGGTAAATTATCATTCAAGTATATGTATATATATAGGGGAAAGAAACAAATTATGGTGGTAAAATGGATTATGAACAATTTTTAAGATAATTTGGAGAAATTAATCCAAAAAACAATTCGATAAGGTGTGCTAGATAGTCCACACAAAAATGAAAAATCATTAATTATGATCATTATAAGTGGTGTTCATGAAAGTTAATTAGTGAAGTTCATACCCAAAGGAGTGGCTAACGTAATAATGGCATGCTTGTTTATGAGAAAAGAATCGTGCCTTTTGGGAGAAAGGAACAACAATAAGGAAAAACTGTAGAAGTAACAACAATTGTTCCTTTTGAATGGACAAGGCTATCAAAAAAGGAACGGAAATCATGAAAAAGGGAAAAATGGATTTAAAAAAGGGGATGAAATTCGTTACTTTCAAATGAATGACAACTGTACGAAAAGGGAACAACAATCACCCGAAGGGAACGACAATTGTTTCATTTAAATGGACGACAATTGTATGCAAAGGGAACAACAATCGCAGACATTTTTGTTTAACGAATCTAGGATTGATTATTCATCAACTAAATTCATTTAATTTTTATGGGTAGGTTTATTCAATAATCTAAGTAATGTATGGTTTGTTATTACAATCGCCTGATTTTTACTGCGGAACGTGACATATTCTTCTTCTGTGAAAACAGGGTTTATATTCAATAGGTTTTTCAAGGTGTGACAAGAGTAAGGAACATAAAAGAGTGATAATTATATTCATTACAGTCATCTCTTCTATTTCTTATTTTCTCAAGTGACTTCCCTAGAAAGAAAAAAAAATAAAAACTCAATCAAATACATAAAGAAAGCTATATACAATATGTACAGTGCTGGTAAAATATGAACAATAGGGTCTTTACTTACTTCCTGCAAAAAGGATTCTTTTGAAAGAAGTTGAAGGTACAGTTGTAGTCGATGTCAATTTACCAGAAAAGGAGAACCAGAATCGTCGATGGTAACTAAAGTGACAGTGCCATTATCATGAACTTCATTTATTTCGTCTAGTCCCAGCCACCTTGTCTGTAATTTTTCAGGAAAATCCTAAAATATGGAATCATAGAGAAGTGTCCAATCACCTTTCTGGAAGGATTTCTTCTTGATATGTTTATCATTTCATCTAGCTCTCTGTTGTTGAATAACAACTGTGCACTGTAGGGATAACATCTATGCTTCATCTAACTCATTGATTTGTTCTAAGCACTGTTTATGTGCCTCTGTAAGATCCAGTCCAATTTCCCGGGCCATCCTTAGAGTCTTCATCTCAAATTCAATTGGAAATATAGATTCTTTACGATGGACTATATGATAAGGAGAGTAGCCAATAGTGTTATGTCATGTTGTGCAATAGGCCCATAAGGCATTTGGAAGCTTGACTTCCCAATTCTGATGGTTTGTTGAGATTATTTTTGTTAAAACCACCTCCAAGACTTTATTAGTACTTTCTAGTTGTCTGTTTTCATGTGGGTGGTAAGGGGAAGTAACTCTGTGTTTAATATGATAATTGTGTTGTAAATTGTGACCCTCCATTAGTGATTACTTCCCTGGGTAATCCATAGCATACAAATAATTCGAAGAGAAAATTAATGACTGCTTCCTTCGTTCTGTTTGTCAAGGCTACTGCCTCTACCCATTTGGTCATATAATCTATTGCAACCAGTATATAGGTCTTCTGGTTTGATTTTGGGTTGAAGGGGCCAACAAAGTCTACTTTCTATCTGTCAAAAGGTTCTAAGAATACTTGTGCTTGCAGGGGCATTTCATCATCTTGGCCTGGCTAACCCATCCTTTGACAGCTATCACAGGCCTAGACATACTTCTTTGCATCTTTAAATAGTATGGGCCAATAGTAGCCCATCTGTAAAATCTTATGCCCAGTTCTACAGTTTGCAAAATTTCCTCCACAGGGATCATCATGACCTGCCTTCAATACATCATAATTTTTTTCATCTCTTACACATATTCAGATGTGGAGGTCATCCCCTGTGTGAAAAAGATATACATCAATCTAGGTGAACCATGCATTTCATTGGACGATTAGTTTCCTTTCCGTTGACGATAGGTGTGCTGGTATTTTCCCAGCTGTCAGATAATTTGCCACATCAACGTACCATGGTGGCTTAATAGTGACATCAAACAAGTGTTTATCTATAAATTTGTCTTCAATTGTCAAAGAATCATTTGTTTTGGGCAAACGAGACAAGAAATTTGCAACGCAATTTTCTCTTCCGGGTCGATCCTTGATGATGATGTTGAATTCATGTAATAGTAATAACGAACGAGTAACCCATCCATTAGTATTAAGTTTGTTAGACAAATATTTAATAGCAAAATGATCATTATACAAAATAACTGGATAGCCTATGATATAGTGGCGAAATTTATTAATAACATGTATAACGACTAAAAATTATTTTTCTATTACTATATAGTTTAATTCAGCAAGAGTAATATTTTTGCTAATAAAATAAATAGCATAAGGTTTCTTGTCTTCTTCCTATCCCAGGACAACGCCTATGGCGATATCTGATGCATCTGTAGAAAAATGAAATGGCAGTTTCCAATTTGGTCCTCTTAACACTGGTGGTATTGAGACCAATCTTTTGATTTCTGCAAACACAACATCACACTTATCAGACCACTGCAATTCCACATTACCAGTTAAATCATGTAAAGGTGCAGTTGTTCTTGAAAATGTTTCTATGAATCTATGATAATAGCCTGCACAACCAAAGAAACTATGTACCTTAGTTTGTGTACGAGGTGTAGGTAGATTAAGGATTACCTCTATTTTTGTTAGATCTACCTTGATTCCATTTGTAGAAACATAGTGTCCTAGTAACACACCTTCAATCATAATCATATGACACTTCTCATGACTCAAACATAGCCTGGTAGCAATGTATCGTTCCAGTACCTTCTCTAGATTGCTTAGGGCTTGATCAAAATCAATACCATAAGGGGTGAAATCATCCATGTAAACGTCAAGTCCTTCATTAATTAAATTAGAAAATATTCTCATAATGACTCTCTAGAATGTGGCTAGAGCATTACATAATCCAAAGGGAAATACCCTGTATGAAAAGGTACCCCAGGGACAAGTAAACATAGTTTTATCTTAGTCTTCCAGAGCAAAGTGGATCTAATTATAACCACTAAATCCATTTAGGAAGGAAAAAAACAGCTTCCCTGCTAAAGTATCAAGGACTTGGTCAATAAAAGGTAGGGGGAAATGGTCCTTTGGGGTATAGTCTACATAGATCCGCCACTTTCTATTCTTCTTGGGGACGATTACTAGTGGAGATACCCCCCGACTGCCTGAAATGGGATATATAAAATCTACATCAAATAGTTTATGTAATTCTTCTTTAACAACGTCCCTAAGATGAGGATTCAATCTTCGTTGGGGTTGTCGGATGGGTCAAGAATCTTTCTCAATATAAATATGATGTGTGTAGAGTTGAGGATCAATGCCCTTCATTTCAAGATACTCCCATGAAAATGCCTGCTAATGTTTAGAAAGGATGTGAATCAATTTTTGTTGTTGTTGCAGATTCAAATTAGCATTGATATTCAGACACCCCCTTGGTGCAATTTCAACTAATATGTTGTTATGGACAACAGTAGTAGGAATATGTTTCTCCATCAATTCTTCCAGAGGATGTCCCTATGCTTCATTATCTAAAACAACTTTTAGCATTTGACATGTTGGGTTACTTATAATGGTTGGGTTGTTAATGAAGCTACTGATCACATCATCTTCTAGTTGGTTTTTGAGTTTGAGATATTCTTCCAGTGTGAGAGGAGATTGTATATTCTTTTATGGATATCTAGGCAGTGGAAACTTATAATGTATGATAGGAGGACTCAATTTAGCTGGAGGATACATGATGAGGTTATTTGTATCATTTCCTCTAGCAATTGTCATGTTGCCTGTTCGACATCCTATGTATGCATCTACTATTGTGAGCCATGATATTCCTAATATCAATGGGTGTCCATTGAGTCTACTTCTTGGGTTGATAACTAAGAAATCAGTTGGGTATTCCCAAGAGTTGACTAAAATTTCTACATCTTGTAATGTATCGAATGGTTTAACCACTGATCTATCAACGAATTGTAAAATAATTGAAGTAGGTATAAATGAGGTGATACCTAGGGTGTTACAGGTCTTAATGGTCAGAATATTAATGTCTTCTCCCAAATCCACTAGTGTATTTGGAAAATAATACCCATGTATCTGAACTGTTAGTATGGGATTCCCTAGGTCTGCATACTTGACCAACTCCTGCTTTCCTAGAATAAGATTGGATAAATCGACTACCACAAGAACAATTGATTGATTCTTATCTTTCCTAAGAGGCTTCTTCCCACATATTTTTTTTATCATTTTTTCATAAATTGGGATGTCTTGAAGAGCCTCTAGGAGTGGGATTTTAGAATATATATTATTTAGTTCCCTGATGATATTGAAATTAGGATATCCAATTGGTTTAGATATCATTAGCCTCTCCAGAAATGGCGGAGGAGGAATTACATTCTCATCATGATTCTGTTGCTCAACTTTGTTTCCCCCCTGTTCAACTTCTTCTATTATGACCACAGTCGAGGGTGTTATTGCTGGTTGTATATTATTTTCATTCTCCTTCTCTTGGCGAATGTTACTTTCTTCAGGAGTAATTATACACCCTGACCTTAACTAGAGTTCGTTGCATCCTAATGAATTTATTTCCCCCTCCAAATTCTCAAAAATTTGCATGAGATGGGCTGGTCTATTGTTAGGATTTGGGTTGGGTTGAGCTGGTAATTGAGGGCACATTTGAGGTTGAGGGTTCTGGGTTAATTGAAGTGGGGCTTGGAAAGTGGTATGAGCTTGAGGATCCATCCCCATGGGTTGATTCATAATGTCCATGGGTCACTACAAATTTTGATTCCAATTGGGGGCTTGGGAAGCTTTGTTAGTCTACTATGAAGGATAGGGGTTATTACTTGAATTTTGCCAAGGTGGGGTAGGGTATTGCACGTTAGGCCAAGTGGGATTTGCAGCTGATTGATTTGGCTAGGGTGCAGTAGGATATTGTTGGGACTTCCAGGTGGGGTTAGCAAATGGTTGACCCTGCCATGTGTTTCCAAAATTATGCTGGTAACTATACTGCTCGAAAAAGAAAGATGAAGGATCTTAGAGTGTACCTGGGGGACAAACCTGCGATTGGCAATGCCGAGCCATCAGATATATTTTTTTTGTTTCCTCTTCCACTTCTTTAAAGAAAAATTTTAGTCTGAGGAGAGATGGACATTGCTCTGTCACATGGTCTTTGGCATAGATGGCGCAAACCCAAACCACATCTAAAGGAGATTCCCTTGGACCTTGTTTATTTCTGCATCGATCGAAAAATATGGCCAATGAATGTTCTACTTCTTCTTGTTTATGTTTATCTTGTAAAACATCCAATTGTCTAGTCATAGTTCTCAAAATTTTAGTTTTGAAATTTTCTAAAATATTACCAACTTCTGCTCCGGTGACAACCTTGCTAGTAATATTTCTATTCCTGGTGAGGGGAGCCTGCATTACCGATCTAGTTCGTGTACTTCTATGTGAATACCTGATGCACAATTGGACAATGTTATCATAAGTTTCTTGATAAATATCACCTTTCCTTATTAAATTCAATGTTTCTACCCATTCATCTTTCATACCTTTTATTAGAATGGCTTTAAGTACCTCACCTAGTAGTGTACTGTAAGGTGATCTCTGCAAGTTATATTGAAACCTTTCAACATATTCTTCTAATGTCTCATTTTCTTTTGCAGTCATTTGAAATATTTTGTCTTTTATATCCCTGGTTCTATAGTAATATTGATATTTTGTAAGGAAGGCTTGTTTCATTTCATCCCATGAGTTTACATTTCCTCCTCCTAGTCCCATAAACCATTGTAAATATGCTCCTTTCAAGGTGGAAGGAAATAGTTTCAGTTTCTGGGGTTCAGAGGTGTACTCATGACCTCGACACAGGACATCCAATTCGAATAAGAGCACATTAGGGTCCTCTGAGATCAATCCATGAAAGGTTGGAAGATTCTGGAGTGGGATGGCTTTCATTGGGGCATTCGCAAAAAAATCAACTACAGGATATTTCAAGGTGGAAGTTTGGGTTTGCAGTTGATTTGGTTGTGTGCCATTTGGTCGAAAAAATGCCAATAATCTTCAGGTATTTCTTGGCTTGGGTGTTCTATTCGAGGTGGTTGATTGTTTGGTCCTTTAGGGGATTTAATTG
>CBVK0100581388.1:0-11627 GCA_900067695.1 Picea abies
ACTTTTCCTGAGGTTTTTCTATGCTATATTGATGTTTGGTTCTTAACAAGGAATATCTTCCTCAACCATGGATCCACCCAATTCTATCATAGGAAGGACGTTTGGAGGGTCGTTGACATTTGGTGCAGTTGGCATAGTGGATTCCTCCAGCCATTCTAGAGGAATATCTTCCTCAATTGGACAACCACCGGAATCTATCACAGGGTCGATACTTTGAGGTGGTTGTTTCAAATTGCATGGGGGGTTTTGCAGGCCAGAGGTAGTGCACAAGGGTTCATCAATCCAATTCTTATCAGACTAGGGAGGTCCAATAAGGCTAATGAAAGGGATAGAGGGTAGAGAGAGGGATGAAGAGGGGACAGGTCGATGGTGTCAGGCCATGAAACTGTAATAGTTTGGCTCATTCTTGGTCTTTCCCCTTTCACACAAAATTGGAGAGACAGACAAATTGATCCGAATTATTTTCAGCACGAAACGAGAGCAGAGATATAATAAATAAATGCATAGAGATATTGCAGAAATTCAATAATATAACAGAAATGTATCAGAGATGAAACCATAAACATAGATAAACAGTAATACATGATTTCTATTAATCAAAGAAATGTATAGAGGCTGTAAAAATACAGAGTGAAAGACTCACTAGAATGGTGGCAACTTATCTCTGAGAAGAGATGTGACGGCTACTCGCATTTGCAAGAAGATGGTTACAATGAGGCTTTGAAGGCCCTTTTACAATAAACAGGAATGCCAAAAGTCTTAGACATCTAAAAACCTAACCCTAGGAGATGAAGCACCAAAAGTCATGTGGGCCTCGTTTGGGTAAGTTAGTACATCAACTTCCCGGGGTCGTAACTTTTGCATACGATCTTCGTTTAGGGCGCACGATAGCTCATTGGAAAGATCTATCTAAGGCCTACAATTCTCGAGTCAAAATAGCATCATAGATGCTATTTTGCAAGAGAAATATACCCAAAAAAAAATCGTTTAGGGCCTCAAAATGGCCTCGAAAGTTCAGGACCCAAAAAAACTGCTAAAAACAGTAAATTGCCAAAATTACCAAAAAACCTTTTTGAGCCATTTGGAAAAGGTGGGTGGCCACCGATATCCATCTGGATCACAAATACAATAGATCGACACCACAAGGGAGAAATTAAAAGGAAAGGAATGGGAATCTGAGTACAAATCCAGAATAAAATGACCTTTGTTATGACTTACCTCCATAAAACTAGTAGAAGTGACAGGGAAAGGATCCATAAAGACAAAAGTGATGACATTGGATTTCATCGTACTTCCCCTAGTAATCCCCGATTGATGTTGTATGTACGGCATTAAAATATACTTCATGTGAAAGAGCACTACCCCCCTTCCAGAGTGAATTCTAGGCATGGTGAGTTTATAGGGAGTGTTGAAACACATATATTTTTCCAAACTTGAGACTAAAAGAAGTTTCTTTTATCTAAAAAATTTTAGTATGGAGCCACCTTTTTTATCAACAAATCAAATTATATGAAGAATTCCTTTCGAATTTTTGGGAGTCGTCATTTCGCGAAATACAAAGGGTTAACGTTGAGTCTCCTCAAAGCCCTGATCCTCGAATTCATGAAATTTTTAAAGGATTAGCCGGGTTAATTAAAGAATAAGAAAGATTAATGTTGACAAGTCTCATTGTGATTTCGTGACTCGAGATGCCTTCATGCTTTAAGTTTCAAGTTTGTGATTTTCAAAACATCAAAAGCCTATGTTTTAATCGTGCTTAATCACAAAGCTAAAAAGAATTAACTATTAATCAATCTCATCACAATTTCATGATTCGGGCTTTCTCGCGTCAAGTATTATCGAAGTCCCGACACTTAAATCCATGAAAGGTTAAAGATTAATTGCTAATTGTGATTAATTAAGAAATTAAGAAAAATGATTATCGTATATTTAATCCCATCGTGATTTCACAATTTGGGATTCCTTGCATGCCATACTCTTGAATACATGATACCCAAAAACCCGAAACTCTGAAACCTTAAAACCCAAAATCGAGACTCCAGTCATATGCAAAACCTACCTTAGGAAAAAACCATTTTTCTTAGCCTTTGGGAGGCCATTTTCCACATTCGAATAGTCAATCGACATCTACAAGTCCTAATATTTCCATTGGTGTATTTAGAATTTCGTTTGGAGCTTGGGAATATAGTCAAACGTCCCCCACAAGATGAGGTTCGTTTTCAGAAATGTGGTGTTTTTTACTGTGCTGAGTCATCATTTTCAAATGATGATTCTGAGGGACTAGAGGATCAGTTTGAGAAATGGTCAGAGGTTTTTGTCCATAACACATCAAAGATCAATAGCCTCTCTTAGTTTTCCTATAGGTGTCACACATTGGGAGAATCAAATCCATATCTGATCCCTAATTTTTGGATCTCATATTTTCTTGTTTCGATGCATGTTTGTAAAATACAGATATGGGAAAAATGAAAATGGATCTCAGGGAACTAAGAGAGGTTTTTTCTCAAAACAAACAGAGGCACAAAATGCTCTTTTAATTTATGCACAACTGTCACAATTCTAGAGATACATATCCATAACCGCAACCTCATTTCTCAGTAGTTTGGCCCATATTCTATGGTCGTTAGTTTCAAGAATTGATTGTAACTGTTGTTTTGGGAGGATTTTTGAACTCAAGACCTATATGAGGTATCTTTGTAACATTGGAAGAAAAAAACAGACACACAAGAGTAGTACTCCTGGGATGTAGCTTTCATTTTCAGTTTAATACAAGATTGTAGAAGCATGTTTTATCCATAGTAGAGATTCTTGTGATGTTGCTTCCAGATTTTGTCCATTTTCTTAGTTTCAATATCACTTCATCTATCTTTTATTCTTGATTTGTAACTTTTTTGTAATAGAATTCATCCTCTATTAGATGATCTGCTGCAGAATGACTATAGATTGTTTCTTGCAGAGATCAAGGTTCAGAATTCGTCCTTTGCTAGATTCTTTGTCCCAACCATCTCTTTCCACTGATTTGTGCTTGGAATTCACTCATCGCTAAGTGTTCCTTGTGTATTGATATGTTTTCTCTTTATTCTACTACCACACTTTTATAAATCCTTCTCTTTGTAATCAACTTCTATCTCGCCTCTACTCCATGGATTTCCATTTCCGAAACACACTTGTTATTTGCTTGATCATTTGACTCCATGCCCAATGGACTACCTCCCGGTCCAACCCATCAACCCTAAAAACATAAAAAATTTCTATTACCCACAAATCTGCCTATTTTTAAGCTTCTTGGATATCCTATCGTGACATATATTTGAGATATCCCTCTCGGGTTGGAAGGGGCATCTTCCAATCAAAAGTGGTTCGTGGTTATCTCGGAATTTACCTGCACACAACCCAAATCAAGTTCTGAGTGATCGCTTATTTTTTCATTTAAAATGTGCTAAGGCTTAGCTCTATTACAGTCTAGAAACAACTCTTGCGACAACATTTTCTGGTGCCGTTGCTAGGGATGAAGGATGAAGTTATCTTCCCTAGGATAAGACATTAAATTTTAGATCTATTCCTTGATGGTGAACAAGGGATAGGCATTCAGTTGGATGTGATCATTCACCCAACGAATCCTTGGTTCGTAGACTCTACATGATTTCGCTGGCAACTCCATTGGTCTCAAAATGTCGAATTCGTTCACTGCTTGGATTGCTGCAAGGTTTGCTCCTCTGGAATTTACAAATGTTTATGGTTTTCCAAACACTGTTCCAGACATTAAAGTTTGGGAAGATGTCCTTCCTAAATTTGGAGAATATGCCAACGACAATCATGCTCAACACTTGTTTGAATTCCACAAGCTCATGGATGAATTAAATATACATCATGAAGATGCCCTCATGAAACTGTTTATGTTTTCGTTGGAAAGAGATACTAGACTCTAGTATAAATATTTACCTCATTCCAGTATTCCTTCATTGAAAGATTTTCACATACTTTTTCATCAACATTGTAAAAGAATCTATTCAGCTAAAATACTTTTTGAAGATTGTTGTAACATAAAATTTATAAGACAGAAAGATAAAAGAAATCCTCTTGAAGAGGAGGAAGAAATATCACAAATTTCTCAAGTTGATGAAGATAATCGGTATGAAGAAGAGTTGGATGATAAAAAAGTAGGATATGATAGCTCTTGTGATCACATTCAAGAAGAAGATATTCAGCATCATGGTCAGCCTACCAAAGAGAAAGAAAACAATAGTTGCTTGATCCAGAAATTACACAGACCACCTCCTCCTTTAACTGAAGAAGAGATAGATATGCTCCTAAAAAGTTATGTTGCAGCCCATGCTTACACAGATTTGCAGCATTCACATAGTCTTGAATATGTGAGTGAAACTTCTTTTATTATTAATGCAAATCTGATTTTAAATGATGACAGCCATGAAACTATATATCAAGTCAGTGAACCTATTTATGATGATTATTCCCTCCTAGCAGATCAACTTGTAGACTCTGTTTTGTTTCATGAAAAGGATGTGGTTGTCGTGTTTAACAATCTTGAAGAATGTTTGGTGTTCGAGAATGATTTAGATTTTGATGTGGAGGAGTATAAATATGAGATAGAAAACATGCATGAGAAAGGATCAGAGTTGCTCATGGTTGATACCCCCAAAATTTTTCTGATTGATAACACTTCAGATTTATATGTTGCACCCAGATATGATGAGTACACTAATGATTATAATATTGTTTCTATGGAACAATTTGTTGCAGGTTTTTCATGGAGGAATGACGGTCTTCAGACAGATGCCATATCAGAGAAAAGATGTTTGGATATCCTCTTTGAGGATGATCTTGACAAAAGTAAATTGGAGCACGCAATAGTCTTTGATGAAGCTTGTTATTTAAAATCTTAGGACCACGCATTTTTTCATGATCCTTTTGTTGACCTTTTAGATTCATTTAATGGAGGAATATGCTATGTCATGGATATTTTGTCACGGGAATCAAGGAAAAGTTTGAACATTCATGATCAACATCATGTGAGATGGGAGTTGTCAGTTTCCTTTTTCAGCCTGCTCAAAGAAAGTGTGAGAAGATTCCAAATAAGTAGATAGTTATTGGATTGGATTCACTGGCATTTTTGAATCATTTGATTCAGTGGGAATTTTTTAGTAGTTAGAGTAGGTGATGTATATAAATAAGCTTGACTTTGAGCATTAGAGTACAGCGGTGGTTTTCAGTATGTTTCCAGTTCAATTCAACATCCCATATAGTTTTGATTTAAGGCATTACGACTGCATATCCCAATGATGCATAAGCAGTTTTTTGTTTCGGAAAGGTGCAAGTAAAGTGACAGGGTTCAGAGTTTGATAAGGATGATTTCAGGTCACCCAATGGATGAAGGCATGTGGTCTACTATTCTTGGTGCTTTGCAGGAAAGCACCATCACTAGATGGAGCCTATGTTGAAACATATACCATCCCTAGATGGAGCCTATGTTAAAACATATATATTTTTCCAAACTTGAGACTAAAAGAAGTTTCTCTTTATCTAAATTTTTTTACTATGGAGCTGCCTTTTTTGTCAATGAATCAAATTATATGAAGACTTGCTTTTGAATTTTTGGGAGTCGACATTTCGCAAAATAAAAATGGTTAACGTTGAGTCTCCTCAAAGCCTCGATCCCCAAATTCATGAATGTTTTAAAGGATAAGATGGGTTAATTAAAGAATAAGAAAGATTAATGTTGACAAGTCTCATCATGATTTCGCGACTCAGGCTGCCTTCGTGCTTTATGTTTCAAGTTTGCGATTTTGAAAACCCTAAAAGCCTATCTTTTAATCATGCTTAATCACAAAGATAAAAGTGTTTTAACTGTTAATCAATCCCATCACAATTTCGTGATTCAAGATTTCTCACGTCAAGTATTAATGAAGTCCCGACACTTAAATCCACGAAAGGTTAAAGATTAATTGCTAATTGTGATTGATTAAGAAATTAAGACAAATGATTATCGTCTAATTAATGCCATCATGATTTCACAATTCAGTATTCCTTGCATGTCATAAATATTGAATACATGATACCCAAAACCCCGAAACCCGAAAACCCGAGATCGAGACTCCAGTCATATGCAAAACCTACCTTGGGAAAAAACCATTTTTCTCAACCTTTGGGAGGCCATTTTCTACGTTTGAATAGTTGATTGACATCTAAAGATCCTAATATTTCCAGTGGTGTCTTCATTATTTCATTTGGAGCTTGGGAAGGCAGTCAAAAATCCCCCTCAAGATGAGGTTCATTTTTAAAAATGTGGTGTTTTTTACTGTGTTGAGTCATCATTTTCAAAAGATGATTCTGAGCGACTGGAGGATCAGTTTGAGAAATGGTCAGATTTTTTTGTTCATAACACATTGAATATCAATAGCATCTCTCATTTTTCCTACTGGTTTCACATATTGGGAGAATCAAATCCATCTTCGAGCCCTAATTTTTGGATCTCATATTTTCTTGTTTTGACACATGTTTGTAAAATGCAGATATAGGGAAAATGAAAAAGGATATCAGGGCACTAAGAGAGGTTTTTGCTCAGAACAAATAGAGGCACAAAATAATCTTTCAGTTTATGCACAGCTATCACAATTTGATAGATACAGTTCCATAACCGCAGCCTCATTTCTCAGCAGTTTGGCCCATCTTCTATGGCCGTTAGTTTCAAGAATTGATTGTAACTAATGTTTTGGGAGGATTTTCGACCTCAAGACCTATATGAGGTATCTTTGTAACATTGGGAGAAAAAAACAAACACACAGGAGTAGTACTCCCAGGTTGTAGCTTTGATTTTCAGTTTAACACAAGAGTGCAAAAGCATGTTTTATCCATGACAGAGATTCTTGTGATGTTGCTTGCAGTGTTTGTCTATTTTCTTAGTTTCAATATCACTTCATCTATATTTTTTTCTTGAGTTGTAACTGTTTTGTAATAGAATTCATCCTCTGTTAGATGCTCTGTTGCAGAATGGCTATAGTTTGTTTCTTGTAGAGATCAAGGTTCAAAATTCATCCTTTTCTAGATGCTTTGTCCCAACCATCTCTTTCCACTGATTTTTTCTTGGAATTCACTCATCGTTAAGTGTTCCTTGTGTATTGATATGTTTTCTCTTTATTCTGCTGCCATACTTTTATAAATCCTTCTCTTTGTAATCAACTTCTATCTCACCTCTACTCCAGGGACTTCCATTTCCGAAACACTCTTGTTATTTGCTTGATCATTTGACTCCATGCCCAATGGACTACCTCCTGGTCCAACCCATCAACCCTAAAAACCTCAAAACTTTCTATTACCCACAGATCTTCCCGTTGTTAAGATTATTGGATATCTTATCATGACATATACTCAAGAGATCCCTCTTGAGTTGGAAGGGGCAGCTTCCAATCAAAAGTGCTTCGTGGTTATCTCGGAATTTACCTACACGCAACCTGAATCAAGTTATGAGTGATAAATTATTTTTTCATTTAAAATGTGCTAAGGCTTGGCTCTATTATAGCCTAGAAACAACTCTTGCGATAACAGGGAGGAAGGTTGGCAGTTGTGGGTGTTAACTACATTGGGTGCATGTGTGCCAAGTTTTGAATGGTATCCAAGTGTCATCCCATCCAGGGGAGGGAAATATTTTAGAGCCAACTCCATGTATTGAACCAATAGTTGTGAAGCAAAGTGATGTTTTGGATCGATAAGGATATCCCTTGCTTGAGAAATGACTCCTTCATTGGCAATTTTTTCAGCAACCTTGTTGGCCTCTCATCTCACATGAGAGGGAATAAGAGTGAGAGAGGGACAAAAAAGGGTTTGAAAGTTGTTTAGAGATCCAATAAGGTGCCAAACTTGAGTGACTTTGTCAGGATCAGTCCCATGAATTATTTTAGTGGCAAGAGAGATGATTACTTTAGAGTCCCCTTCAATGATTAGGTGAGTCATATTTAAATTGAATGATAATTGTATCCCTATAATGAGACCCCATATCTCTACGGAGTTGATAGAATCATTCCCCATATGTCCAACTAATAGTTACTTTATTTTTCATGTGCTATCTTGAAGAACGACACCAAATCCTGCAGGGCCAACATTTCCCTTTAAGGAACCGTCAAAATTTAGTTTACAAAAACCATGATGTGAATAGTGCCAAGTGGATAGGATGAGGGAGATAGAGCTATGTGGAGTATTCAGACTAAGTTGAGTGCTATGTAAGCTCAACATATAGGAATAAATGATGAGATATTCATGAGGTTGAATGGGGAAGTCTTGCTTGTTCCAAGACTGGGCACAAATGGTTTCTTGTATGTTCCAAAAAACTTTTGACCAGATGCTTGAAGGAGTGGAATATTGGGAGTGGAAGATAATCATGTTCCTTTGTTTCCATAGAAACCATACAATGAAACCTGGAAAGAGCTGCTAAATCGTATTTAATATGGGGATTTTGTAAGCCTCGGTTCCCAAATTCCTCATGGTGCTTATAATGTTGTCCATTTCTCTGTTAGTTTTCCTCATGATTAGGGAGGCCTGATCCTAGATTTCCCCCACTGTTGGATAATTGGTTGATTATATTCTCCATTGATTCTTCCTATTGTTGAAAAAGGTAGAAAATCAATGTTCCAATGAAGCCTCTTTTATTGAAGTTGTCCCAAGTAAGGATTCAATTATGTACCTTAAGCCAAATAAAGGTGGTGACTTTTGGACATAACTTAGATATCCATATAATGTTCCATATGTTCTCTTTCAGTTCATTATGTAATTTTTCCTAGAGAGAGTAGGCATCTTTGATTGTGAACGTCCTTGAGGGGGTATGACCCCAACGTAGAATGTTTGGTCTCTCACCAATACAAAATTTTCTTTGGGTTGATATTGTGTGCCAAGATTGAGATCATGAGGGATTATTTTCCAGCTTCAGAAAGGGGGATGGTGAGGTACATTTAGCCATAGGTCAACAACTTTGAGGTGCTCCAACCCTTTTATATGATCCTTGATGGGGCATAGGCTATCCATTAATTTTAGCAGAGGGAGTTGTTTCTATGAGTCCATCCAAAAAATAACATTCTCACCATTTTGTATTGCATGAGGTTTTATGAGAGGTGATTATGATAATATGCATTCCAAATATTAGATCCTTGGATCTAATCATTGAGCCTAATAAGTTTCACTTTTGGGATATGAGGGGCATCCTTTTTCTTTCAAAGTTTATCCCATATATCAACAGGATATTTGAGCCAACGCCACAAAATTTTCACTCCCATAATGTTATTCAACCTACCAGGGTCCCAGAGGCCAAGTCACCCCAAGGATTTTATCTTGCATACTTTTTCCAAACTGAAAAAGGGCCCATTTTTTCCCTGGATCATGGTCGTGCGAGAGGAAATTCCATTGTAGATATATTATAATTTTAATAAATGTTTATAGGGTAGCCTGAGCTAAGAACATATAGGCCAGGATTGCTTGAAGGATTAATTTTAAGAGAATTAGTATGGAAGTAAGGTTAAGGGATATGAAGGTCGAGGTGTTTAAGTGATCGAAGATTGAGAGCATTAGGGAGTCCCAAGAGATAATACAATAATTTGAATCTGATAAGGGAATTCCTAGGTATTTGGATGGAAGGGAGTTCCTGGGTATCCCCAGAAGGAGGGAAATGGGGCGTTGAACTAAAGGGGGTATATTGAAGAAGAAAAAGATGGGATTTTTCCAAATTGAAAGCTGTACCCAAGGATTCACTTAAGTTCATGAGGATGGGCTTGAGATTGTTTTATTCCCAAGTAGTGGGAGTGTTCATTAGCATGGTTTCATCCACAAATTGGCTATGGGAGGCAACAGGATGTATGCCATGTAGAGGGAGACCTTGTAGGCAACCATCCATTGTTGAGGTTGTTATATAGCTTCCCAACCTTCTTCCATGATGATGAAGAGAAAGGGGGATAGAGGATCCCCTTGAAAAATTCTTTAGGAGGGAGAAAAAGGTTAAGAGGGAACTCCATTGACTGAGATAGAGAAGAAGGAAGAGGAGGTGAGTTTCATTATCCATTGCATCCAATCCATGCTAAACCCAAAATCTAAAAGAATAGAGTGCATATAATTACAATTGAGTTGATAAAAATATTTGGAGAGGTCAAGCTTGATAATTATACCTGGGGTGTGAGTGGACTTGAGCGAGTGGATCACCTCATGGACTACGATGAAACTTTCCAAAATTTTCCTTCCTTAAACAAAACCTAGCTACTCCTTGGATATGATGAAAGGAAGGATGGGTTTGAGTTGAAGAGAAATGAACTTAGTGATGATCTTGTAGATGACGTTACAGAGTGTGATGGGTCTGAATTTCTTCATGTTGGTGAATCGCTCTTCCTTGGGAATGAGAGTGAGAAAATTGGCATTGAGGGCCAAAAGAACTTGTCTCAAAGTTCCAAACTCTTCCAATAGTTTCCAAACCTATTCTCATATCATCGACCAACAATTGTGGAAGAAATTTGTAGTGAATCCATCTAGCCCAGGGGATTTTTCTGATGGAATTTCCTTGACTAGAATTTTATTGAAAAGAATATAATAACCCAAAATGGAGGCTCTTGAACATCTAGTATAGTTGACATTGTTGCTTCCTCTAGGAATTCTAGAGGAATTTCTTTCTCGACCAGAAAACTACCCAATTTTGTCCCAGTATGGACATTTGGAGGCTCATTAACATTTGGAGCAGTCGACATGGTTGTTTCCTCCAGCCATTCTGGAGGAATATATTCCTCAACATGGAGCCACCCAATTCTGTCATAGGACATATGTTTGGAGTGTCATTGACATTTGGTGGAGCTTTCATTTTGGATTCCTCCAGCCATTCTAGAGGAATCTCTTCCTCAATCAGACCACAACCTAAATATATCACAGGGTCGAAAATTTGAGGTGGTTGTTCCGAATTGCATGGGGGGTTTTTCATGCCATAGGCAGTGCAGAAGGGTTCATCAATTCAATTATTACAAGACTGGGGAAGTCCAACAGGGTTGAGGAAGGGGATGGAGGCTATAGAGAGGGATGAAGAGGGGCCATGTTGATGGTGTCAGGCCATGAAACTTTAATAGGTTGGCTCATGCTTGGTATTTCCCCTTTGACGCAGAATTGGAGAGGCATAGACAAATACAATATATTGACACTAGAAGGGAGAAATAAAAGGCAAGGAATGGGAATCTGAGTGCGAATCTAGAATAAAATAACCATTGCTATGCCTTATGTCGAGCTGCAGATATACCATGTAAATCAACATTTAATTGTCAACCCAGGAAGGTAGACTTAGAGGAACCAACACAGGAAATGCAGGGCTGAAGAGGGGGTTTAAAGGATGCCAAGCTACTCTCTGAACTGCTAAAAGAACCTTGCAGAAAAAATCTTCTGTACTCTACTTTGTTCTGTCGGTACTCGGTACTACTCTGTACTAACCGGTACTGTTCCGTATATGCATGTAAGAGATCTACTGAAAACAGTTAAGTTCTTGCTACTTATCACTCCACACAACTCAACGACCATCCTATAAAACTTTCTATTGTAATCAAATGAAACTTCTTTATCTCATGAGATACCCAAACTAGCTCCTGAATGTTAAGCAGTCT
>CBVK0100581389.1:0-11627 GCA_900067695.1 Picea abies
TGAGCCGGACTTAGCTCACGTTTGCAAGTGTGCATTAGGGCAACAACACACAGTAGACACAAGAACACAAGAGTTTATCTTGGGAAACCCAACCTTGGGAGAAAACCCAACAACCTTTCTTATAGAAGAATTTAGTCCAAGATATTAACAGTACATCACCATCACCGAATCAATATACCATACAGAGAAGATCCTCCCCAAGGCTAGCATCTCCAAGAGCTAGCGCCTCAATAACATGACCTAGAACAACCAAGAATATCCTTCCCCCAACCTTAGCGCCTTCTCCAAGTGTGGCGCACTCACCAAGATACCAAAAACACAAAAATAGCGAAATTACCACAACTGCAGCTGCAACTGCCTTGTGCGCACTGCAGAAGGAGAGTTGTCTGACTGTTTAAATGAAATGATCCACTCTTGTATTTATATTGATCTGGGCACATGACTGGGGCCAACTTCTCATTCTGGGTCTTCAAATTTACTTTATTATTTTTTGTCTTTTACTGGTGAGGTTGACTTCTCTTCTTGGGTCTTCAATGTCTTCCTGGGGCTTCTTTAATGGTATAGATGGGTCTTCTTGTACTTTCTTGTGGAGAATAACCGCTCGAAGTTGCAAATATTCAACAGTTTAGAGAGCTTAGTTGCAAATCTTCAACAGTTTGGAGAGCTTGACTTGTACCAACTTGTATCAAGCTATGGTATGTACTTGTACTCCATCTTTTTTTTATATATATATATATATATGAAGTGTTCCAATCATCCAAACATTATGTACTTGCAAATTTGAATTTCAACTTATGTTATCTTAATTACAAAGTTGCTTCTAGTGTTGGTTATGGGGGTGACAAATGTTACAAGATAGAGCCTACTCCCTCTATCTGGTAACATTTGTCATTCCCAAGCTCAACTTGCTCTGCAAAGGATTTCTTCTTGAAATCTGAAAGGATCTCCTTGTACCCCGTCATGTGCTTTGATGCACCACTATCTACTAACCAAGTTTTCTTCCTTGTGATAACTATACTAGATAAAGTAGAAACCAAGTAATATTCTTTTCTATTTTCTCTTTCATTAGAAGGACTTTTCTGATTTCTTTTGGATTCATCATCCTCAGCAGTTGAGGCATGATGTTTCCCTTTCCTTGGATTTTTCTTCCTATACTAGCAGTCTCTAGCAAAGTGACCCATTGCAATTAAAGCATTTAATCTTAGATGTATCAATATTCTTGCCTTTGAACGTACCTTTAGAATTTATCTTCTTCTGAGATCCTTTCTGGAAAGTAACTTTCTTCTTTCCCTTGAATCTTGATGCTAATGTCAAATGCTCTTCTTTGGATGGCTCACGCCTGGTAGGAGTGCGACTCTCCTCTTGGAGACAGTCATGCCATAACCTCTCAAACGTGGGTTGAATCTCTCTCCCACTCACACTGGATAAGAAAGTCTCCCATGAAGAAGGAAGACCATCAAATATGGCTTGCACTAAGTCGTCATCATCCACTGTGACACCTGTGACCAAGAGCTGATCTCTGATCTGGGCTATCCTGGAACAGAAAATGCCACGGATTCACCTTTCTCCATCTTCAAATACTTAAGCTTATGCTTAAGTGTCCTCTTCTGACTTGGTGCCTTTTTCTCATACAGATTTTCCAAGGTATCCATACATTCCTTGGCAGTCATCAACAAAGTCATTGTTGGCATTATATTGTCTTTGACTAAGTCAAAGATAATTTGCTTGGCCTTTGCTTGACTCTTTCTGAAGGCCGCTCTTCCTACATTAGAGGTGTGCTCCTCCATCACTAAGGTCACATACCGCTCAAGATCATGCTCCTGCAAGATATTCATTATCCTGAGCTTCCACACATTAAAGTTGGAAGCTCCTTCAAGCCTATCCTCGACCCTAACAGAAATTGAGGATGCCATGGAACTCACACTGGAAACTGATCAAGCTCTCTTGGATCTGTGTGTACTTTGTTCCTGCACTTCAACAAGCTCTTTCACGCCCTTAGCTCTAATACCATGTTAAATTATAGAGCTTGATTTCAATATGCGGATTATTTCTTTAGTTTCTTCAACACTTTGAACAATACTTTATTTATCAACCAGCGAATGAATACTTGAAATGATGAACAGAAGTAGAAGAGGTACTCAAATAGAATCTCACACGTGCACAAGAATTTACCTGGAGAAACCCAAAAGGGGAGAAAATTCCAGCAAACAATTTTCCTTTAATTGCAAATAATATGTAAGATCAAGTACAATAATCCACCATGAAAAGTACTTGACTGTGTGACCAACAAACACAAAAACCAACATTCTTTAATGTTGACATTAACCAACACTTTTTTAAGTCTTTTACTACTGATAAAAACAACAATACTCACTGTCTCTTACTGATGATATACAGAGCAATACTCGTTGTCTCTTACTGTTGATATACACAGCAATACTCGTTGTCTCTTACTGCTGATATATACAGCAATACTCGTTGTCTCTTACTGTTGATATACACAGCAATACTTCTTGTCTCTTACTGCCGATATACACAACAGCACTATACTCCTTCACAACCCTGTCTCCTTCAGTCTTGCACTGCATAGCATTGTGTGTATAGAAGAGGGGGTCGAGCTCTATATATATAAGGCATTGGAAGGAGAGGAGAGAGTGTTTGAATTAGTAAGAGGTTGCATGACTTTACAACTCGAATTGAGACTTGACTTGAGACCAGACTTTGCATGCATTGCATGCCACCTCATGCAAGATGCAACTTGACATGCATGCAACTCGACATGCAACATGACTTGTTAACTTGACTTTGACCACTCGAACTAGACATACAACTTGTCTTTTACAACTTGAGTTTGACAACTCAGACTAAACATGCAATTCGACTTTTACAACTGAGTTAGGCAACTCAAAATTCTTTTCATGGTGGATAATGTTACACATGCCAACGCACTAGATCAATACATTTACATTATTTGCATAAGGAAGATTGTTTGTTTCTAGCTCATAGGAATTGTACATTCAACCTGACTTTTGCTAGATGCCTTGACTTTTGCTCATGGCTCACAAGGCTTGACTAAGCTCACAGAGGTTGTACGTTCCCCCTGACCTTTGCACTAGTCTATCTATGCTCACAGAGGTTGTACATTCCCCCTCGCTTTTGCACTAGACTGTCTATGCTCATAGAGGTTGTACGTTCCCCCTAACTTTTGCATTAGACTTACATCTTGACTTTTGTCTTAGACTTACAAGACTTCTTCCTTTGCCTTGGCTAGACTCACAAGATCATATAGCATCTCGTTATTCCTGACTTTTGGTTTGACTCACAAAGGTTGTACGTTCCCCCTGGCTTTTGTCAATACCTCACAAGACTGGTTGATTCTCCAAATCTCCCTGGCTAGCCTCAGGGTGGCCCACATGGCCTCTCATTGGAGAATGACTACCGATGCTGCCAAATTTAACAAATGCTACGATTCATGAGGAAACCCTAAGAGAAGATAAAGGGAAAGAGAGACATCTTGGATATTCTTGGAGAGATTGCTCCTATATGATGCTAGAGTTTGCTCTTGTGATGCCAGGGTTTGAGCTATGCATACCTACCCTAGAGAAGAACATGATGTTGATGATGATGATGGTCCTTGTGGCTCTTGTTGTAGCACCAGGGTTTCTACCCAAGTAAAAGGCATGGAGAGTGGAGCTAATGCCTTGGATGATTTTGGAGCCTTGTTCTTTTGAGAGGGCTAGGGCAAGATCATGGAGAGATAAGCTTGATGAATATTGAACTTGGTGTGAGGTTTTGCTTAGAAGAAGACTTGGTTCTTCTATTTTTTATGTTCCATGGAGGTCTTGGTGCTTGTGATGATGCAAGAATGGAAGACCTAGGGTTTGAGGATTCAAACCCTCGGATGGACATGTAGATTTGGAGGCTAGCACTAGAGTTGTATTGCCATGTACTTGTATGATGCAATATGGCTATGGTTTGCAAACCTTGAGAAAGAAAATTGTGTTAGTGTGGAGAACTTATGTGATACAAGCTTGTTGTTGAAGACAAGGAAGACTTGCCGCTGTCAATGATTGTTTGTTGTGGATCTGTGGTGGTGGCTAGGGTTTTCACGGTTTTGGAGAACTTGTAGAATTGTACCAACTTGTGATAAGTTGTGAGTATGTACATGTACTTCATTTCTATCATATATACATGATGTGTCCAGCTGTCCAAAACTTGTGTGATTGCAAATTTGATTTCAGCTTGCATTGTCTTCTTGATTTGTAGTTTCCAGCACTTCTTGTTCATGCTGATTTGACATATTTAAGGGCTGAAATTATTAAGGGATTTGACTTACATCTTGAAGATAATAGGGCAGATTTACTGCTGTAAATCTGCAGTGATTAAAGTGATTTCAGATCTCGTTTACACTTGGAAAAGTGTACCCTGAGGGCTGAAACTTGTTGGTATGTTTGGTATCTTTTCTCTCAAGGTGCCTAGTGTGTTCGGTTGAAGTGAGATGAAATATTGTCCACCATTTGCTGTTGTAAACAGAAGTTCACATGGGCAAGAACCAGGAAACCTCTGGTGTGAGGAGGAATTTTTTAATTTGAAATAAATGTCATAAACGCAGAAATTTCGACAATTTTCGAAGTAATAAAACAGTGATGTGATTTGAGTTTCAAATCTGTTGTACTTTCTGTTATAATTTTTAGTTCGATGTGTTTCAAATCCTAGTAAAAATCAAATTGCAGTTTTGATAGTACTTTCACTTTTATGTTGATCCTAAGTAGGTAAGTTAGGTCAGATTGCTAGGATTGTTATCATGAGCTGAGAATTTCAACACCATCTTCCAGGAAGAGTGCTTGATATCTGGACACCTAGCTTGTAGGACAACACACCTTGGGGTTTGGACAAACCCTGTGAAGATTTTTCTGAGGTCCTAACAGGCTACCAACTAGGTCTGATTTGACCTCAAGTTGGCTCTAAGTTTCTGCTGTCACAACTGTCTTTGCTGCTGTTTTATAACAGCAAACTGTTCAAGAACTTTACTGCTGTTCTGTTACGGTTACATAGCCTTTTAAGGTGCTCTAACATGTAGTTTTAGTGACCAATAGGTTAGCACATGCATACCATAAATATGTAACACACCTCTTAGATCTTTACAACTGAAATCATGATGTTCTAAACTCTAGCATACATGACAATGAATACAGGTATTTTTGGTCAACATGACCCTAGATAAAACCCCCCCGGGGAAAACCAGTTTGGAATATAAGTCTATATATGTGATGTAAAATATGCGAGATACAACAAGTACATGGAAAAAAAGAACCTGATATAGTGGCAGCCCCTCTCAAGCTGCTATACAAGTTCCAAAAGGCAGATGCGCCCAAGCATTGTGCGCCCTTCTCCCTTGTTGCTCAATCCCACTGAAAGCTTGCTCCCTTGCTGCTTGAAGCTCTAATGAAGAAACCCCTCCACACAAATCTGACCTTGTGTGTTACCTCTCCAACAAAACCCTCCTCAAAGCAATCTGACAAGTGCAAGTCCTCCCTGCTCCAAGCAAGCATCCACACAATAAAACAATGGAAGCCAAAGCCTCCTAGAGCCCTCCAAAGGAGGCGCCCTTGAAATCCTCATCCTCTGCTTCCATCCTCATCTCCATAGCTCAACTCTTACTCTCCAAGTGAACAATACTAAATAGAGTGAATTAGCCTCTCTTTGCCCTATGCGTCCTTCTTATAGAATTCATAAGGAAACCTAAAGATGGACGGATGAGATCATCCCATCCCATATCTAATCAAAGGTTGAGATCTTCCAAAAAGAATCTCAACACAAAACCTACTTTGGGTTTAGTTTCAATAGTTCTCTTTATGTCCCTCAATTCACCCATAAAGTGAATTAATAGTCATTTTTCACTTAAGTGACAAATTTCACCCTTTTGACTTAGGAAAATGTCAAAGTGAAATTAGACATAAAGTATAAGGCACAATGGGTCAAATATTTCCATATTGTGGTTAGAGACCCACAACCACAAGGGGGCCACTTCCCTCGGTACACAAATCTCAACACTCCCTCTTACCGAGGAAAGTGTTTCTCACCAAGCCCATCTTGTCTCTAAAGTAGACATGTTTGCCCCTTGGCAGGGCCTTGGTGAGAATATTTGCAATCTGCTCGTCAATCGATATATACTGTAATTGTACTACCCCTCTCTTAACCCGATCTCTGATGAAGTGGTATCTGATCTCTATGTGCTTCGACCGGTCATGGAAAACTGGATTCTCAAAGAGTTTGATACAACTCTGATTATCACAGTGAATGACAGTCGGAGGCAACTCCTGACCAAATAATCCTATCAGCATCTTACGAAGCCAAATGGCCTCGCAACTGGCCTGATTGGCCACCATATACTCTGTCTCGGCGGAACTTAAAGCAATTGACTTATGTTTCCGGTTGTACCAGGAAACAAGTCCTGACCCCAACCAAAAACAGCACCCTGAGGTGCTCTTCCTGTTAGTAACACATCTTGCCCAATCTGAGTCTGTGTAGCCAACCAAACTGACTCCATCACCTCTGATATAGTCCAGGCCATAATCAATTGACCCTGCAATGTACCTCAACACATGGTTTGCCCCAATCCAGTGAACACTCCTCGGTTCTACCATATGCTGGCTAAGAGTGTTCACGGAAAAACATGTTGATGATTGCAGCGTCGTGTGACATTCTCCAGGATGTGTTCTCCTCTGTGACTAAGTTGAGTCGACCTGTGAGAGAGCCCAGTGTTGGGTGTGCCCATGTGATGGGGTGTATCGTTCTCCTCTGGTCGTGCCCTAGTGTTGGGTGTGCCTATGTGATGGGTGTATCGTTCTTCTTTACGTGAGAATTGAGTCGATGTGGTCTCCTGCCTTTGTACTCTTGTGGACTCAATTGAGTCGGGCTTGAGATGGTACTCCAGATGATTCTCCTGTGGACTCAGTTGAGATAGAGATCTGTTGAGTATGACGTCCTTGTGGTTGAGCACAGGTGGGTGTGTCCCTAGTGGCTGAGCACTAGTGGACGTGTGGATCCCTTGCTATATTGTCTAAGTGTAAGATTTACTTGTAACCCTAATCATGATGTAAAGGGTACAAGTCGGCTCCACCATATGTGAAAGAGAATTAATGTTTATTGTAATAAATAATTATATTTCTGAGTTATTGAGGTCATCCCTGTTGTGCCAATAGACACACCTATTGTTGTGTCTGGTCTTGTACAAATAGAGGCGATTTCCCCATTGAGGAAACACACTCTCACATGTAAACTCGGAATTTCAGCAAGTGCAAGTAAGGCTGAAGTGCGCACCTCTCTTGGGCGCTAGTTTCAAGGTTGTAGAAGCACCCTCTTGTGTGCATTAGGGTTTATGGTTGGGGGATCTTCTCTTGAGAATATAGCAAAGGATTGTCGGGTTTTCTTCCCTGGAGTAGAAGGATTTCCCAGGATATTTCTTGTGTTCTTGTGCATGGTAATTCTTCTTGTGATCTTGGTTATTGCAACACTTGTGTATGGTGTAGTTGCATTTGTCTATGGTTCAAGTGCATGCTAAATGAAATAAACCTCATGCTTGAGCCTAGCATAGTGAAAATTCAACATGGTACCAGAGCATAGGACTTGAAAGAGCCATTGCACAAGGCTTCAAGCAAGCTGTCCTTTCTTTTGCAGAACCGTACGGCTCTCCTAGGGTTTCCAGAAAAAGGTACGACCCTCTCCTTTTTAGTTGTTTCAACACCTTCCACTGAAACGTTGGGGCTAATTTTTGCATAGGAGTGTACGGCCTCCTTCAGCGCACCTCCAACAACTTTCAGATTGCAATTCCAAGAATTTTGGATTTGGCCCTAGGGTTCCGCAATTTTCTATAGAATTTCGGTTTTAGGGTTTCTGCAGCCCATTGAAGGAGTTTTTCAGCTCACCAGTGTTCTTCTGACTTTCAAGGCTTATTGTTGGCAGTCATAAGTCCAACGAAACCTAAGGTTCCTAGCCTAGCCTAGCCGTTAGGTTTCCTAGCCTAGTTGCTAAGGGTTTGTGGAAGAATCTGCAAACCATGAGGAACAGACCCTTGGTGGAAGATAGGCTTGATGAATCAAGCAACTTCAGTTCCTGGAAGTCAAGACTACAGAGCACCCTAGAAGAGGATGACCTATTGAGTGTGATAAAAAGGCTCTACCAGAATCAGCTACCAATGAAGAGAAAGAAAAATGGAAGGAAGATGACATCAAGGCAAGGAAGATAATCATCTACTCAATGAGAGATCATCTCCTACCTCGTATTGCCAACCTGAAGACAGCTCGTGAGATGTATGAAGCATTGAAGAATATGTTTGAGAGTAACAACACCCTCAGAGCTCTTACATTGAAGGGCCAGCTTCAAAATATCAAGATGACAAAAGATGACATTGTTGTTACCTTCTTCATGAAGATTTCAGAGATCAAAGATCAGCTAGGTGCCATTGGAAAAATCATATCAGACAGAGAACTCGTCTTGACCACTCTCAAAGCTCTTCCAAGACATTGGGAACCATTTCTTCAAAGTATCAGTGGTAGAGCAGAACTACCTACTTTTGATCGTCTATGGACAGACTGTACCCAGGAAGAAATCAGACTTATAGGTAGAGCAGTGCAAGACTCCCCTCATGATGACAATCATGCTCTTTCCTTTCATACAAAGAAAGGAGGAAGAAATAGAAGAAGCTCCAGTCAAGCATTCAAAGGCGAGAAGACTTCATCAGCTTCAGGGCATGATCATAGAAAAGACAAATCAAAGATCCAGTGTGTCACATACCTGCTCTGGCATAATAAATTTTTCGCCTTTTTTTTTTCGAGGGACTGAATCTCCAAAATCCTACGGGGCTTAGTACAGGCTGCAGATGCCTCCTCTGCCTCGACAGAGTCTCTGCGCGACCTCCCAGTCTTAAGGATCGTTCAGTTTCTTTTATGAGCCGAAGCGGCCCCTTTTGATTCCTTGCTGAAATCTCAATTCAATTGATCCACAGGTCCTTTGGAAGTTCCCCTGTGCGAACAGCACTAGGCACGAGCTCCACGACTCCCAAGTGACCACAGCGCTATGACCAAGGCCTATTCCCAAAGGCGCTTGTCGTGACTCGCCATCTCGCGAGTTCGCGAGTCGAAGCTCTCAACTCCTCCTTTCCAATCTCGCGATACCTGAGATCACGAAATGGGTATAGCTCCCTTCTATCAGCGCCCTCCGTGCATGACCACCGACTATGCTAAACACTAGCTCCTGTCGCAACTCGCGACTTCGCAAGTCGAAGGGTTGAACCTCCGTGCTCTTATCTCGCGAATCCCCGAGACGCGAGAAGTCAACGGAGTGTTGACTCCTTCTCCCCAGACGACGCGTGTCCACCTGTCAACCACGCGGGCCCCACCTTGTGGTCCTGCCACGTGTCCACACTCGTGCCTAGGTTCTCGGCACTTCGCGACTTTTGATGTCGAGAAGAGGTTCTCTCAACCTCTGAACCTCCGAATGCGCAATGCGCGCGATGAAGTTCTGATCCAACGGTCCTCCCGTGAACTGGATCCAACGGTGATCCTTGCTCCTCGCGATTTCGCCACTCGCGACTTGGAGCACCCAACTCCTGGGCTCTCACCTTGCAAACCTCCGAGTTCGCAAGATCCCTCGATCTCTGCCACCTGTCCTCCTCAGATGGACGGTCCTGATCTTCTCGCGACTTCGCCACTCGCAAAGTCGTGGCATCCAACCTTGGCACTTTCCCTTCACGAAACCCCGAGAAGCAATGTTAGCTTTCCCTCTCGCGTTCTCGCTATTCGCGACTTCGCAAGTCGACGGGTTGAACTCTCGTTCCCTTATCTCACGAATCCTCGAGACGCGAGAGGTCAACGGGTGTTGACTCCTTTCACCAGGTGACACATGTCCGCCTATCTATCGCACAGGCCCACCTTGCGGTTCTACCATGTGTCCCTCGTCCCCAGCTTCGGCACTTCGCGACTTCGCTTCCCGAAGCGCTACCTCCTTTATATCCCGACACCCGAAGTGCCGAGATCCCGAACTCCTCGCTACTCCTTATCGCAACTCGCGACTTCGAGACTTTCGAGACAAAAGTCTCGACCTCCTATCCGCCGATATGCCGAAATGCCAAAATTCCGACACGTCGTCAACGCGAGTCCCACCACGAAACTTCCGCCTTTTTGGAGTTTCGGACTTCGCGACTTCGCGAATCCTGATGCTAAGCTTTCAGTTCTTCAACCCACAAAACCCCGAAATACCGAGTTCCAATGCATTTCACCAATAACTGGCTCACACAAATCCTTTCGCCCCTTCAGAACTTTGCCTTTCGTGACCTCGCGAATCTTGAGGCAAGGGTTTTAACCCTTCAACTCGCGAACCCACGAAATGAGATTACGCGAGTGATCCAATGGTTCTTGTCGACTCAGATCCTACGATCCGATTTCTCCCGAACTTAAAACTTGAAAATAGGCTTACCGTAACTCCCCTGCTCCTCTGCAAGATCTGACGGCTCTCGGGACTTCGCGAATTCTCCACGGAGAATTCCGACCGTCCAATGCCTCCTTGACGACTCTTGCGAAGCGAACACGATAACCCCTTCGCTATTATTTCGGGATTTCAAGAGGATCGTTCTTCCTCATACAGGGTTACTAAGACTTGCGCCTTCAAATCCTTTTCCAGGTTCTTGGTGAGCTTTCTAAGAAGGGTGTCTCTATGGGGAGATCTCTCCAAGGTATTACCTAAGACGGATAAGGGTATAGATTTCCCGAGAACAAACTTGAAGTCTGAATTAATTCAATATGCGTATAAATAGCGATTTATAAAACATAAGCCATATGTAGTCTTTCCATTATAAGTGTGCAACCACCATTTCTAAATCAAAACACTACACAGGCAGTCTTATACTCAAACCATTCATAAAACTACACAGACTGTGAGCATACATGTCAGCATATAAATTTCAAGATGCAAGATGTAAAACACTTATTAGAAATAACACCAGATGTGATTGCAACTGCTGAGAGGGGTGCTCGTTTCCACCCAACCGTAGGCTCAGCGACTCCCAACGGATTTACCACTAGCCACCCCCAAGCTGAGACCACGATGCTGCGAGACTGCTTCTTTGTTTGCCAGTGACCGAGAACGAAGGTTACTCTCCTTCTTCTCTGCTATCACTCACTCTGTGTTTTTCCAAAGTTCCTTCCTCTTTCCCTCGCGTCTGCCCCCTGATCGTCCACTCTTCCTGCCTTTTCTCTGTTCGGCGAGGTTGCGTGTGGCACGATTTTCCTCGCAGTGGTCAGGTCTGAGGACTCTACGGATGGGCGGTTCACCCCTATCCCTCATTACTCATGAGGAGCCCTTTACCTACCAATCCTGACGAGTCATTTAATTTGGGGCCAACGAGCCGCTCTTGGTTCTCCGAGCCAGTGAAGTCCAAATACGGTATTGGTTTTGGGTGGAAGTTAACGCCACCATTCTAGGTGACTTCCACCACCTTTCTTCAGCCATCGTGGTCTCTTTTTCAGCACCTTCCCCTCTCAGCAGTCTTGCAATATATATATATATATATTATTTACATTCATCGACCTTTTCCACAAGGTCCATTCACATCACACATTCATTTTTTT
>CBVK0100581390.1:0-11627 GCA_900067695.1 Picea abies
TCTTCCGATCTCACGTTCTAGATCCATGTGGTTCTAGGGAGATCGATTTGTGTCCACACTTACGGATTTATCCTAAAACAAAATTGGTGATCCATTGGGGAACTATCCCTTTTTTCTTTATGGTTTTTTCATTTTCTGTGGCCATTTTCTCTATTTGCCTTTTTCTCCTGTTTTGTCAGTGTCTGAGTCCTCAAGATATCTTGAGAGACCTTCTGGGTCCATAAACCAGTTTGGATTTTACTTGCTTTTTCAAAATTTTCATTAGTTTCAGGAGTTCTCACACTGTTTCCATTTACAACCCGTGAGAACCAAGATATTTTGCACTTTTCTTATCTAGTCCAGTGCGAACAGTTCGCACTTTGCATTAAAGTGGCCTGCGAGAATACCATATTCTCGCACTGTGTTATATTGCTGGCCTGTGAACAATATTTTTGAAATTTTTGAAAGTGATTTTTGACTTTTTCAATTGCTCAGTAAGGTTGAATTACATCTTTTTGGCTCATTAGATCATTGCCTTACATGTCTCTTGCTTTAGTTTGTCTGCTGGAACCGATCTAGGGTTTCTAGGTTTTTCTTGCTTTGGTAGCCTGACTTTCATTTCTTGGATTTTATTGGCATTTTTCTTCTCTCTGACTTCTGGAGTTGAGTGTGTCGAGTTGGCTAAGAACCAGTGATTGGTTGGGAGTTAAGTGTTTGGTGTTTCTCATTTGATTGTTTGTTCAAAAGGACAATTTTCATTTGCATTGAGGAACTCTTTGGTTTGCTTTTTGTTTTTACTTTCGTTGAAAGTTTTGGTTGGGTTGTCATTGTTTGGTTATTGATGATTTGATTTTCTTTTCTCATTAATCAGAGTTCTTCTTGGAAAGTGAACGATAAGTTTTTTTTCAAGATTTTTGTTTTTTGCTTTTTCAAAAACATTGAAAATCAAAGTTTTAGAGTATTGAAGTTTTGGAAAAGACATATATAGTGAATTGTTCATTGATACATGATTGTTTGCATTGGCATCTGAAAGGAAATTGAGCATTGCATTTGCATTGCAGTATTGAGATTGATTCAGAAATTGTTTTCTCTCTCCCATAACTAGGATTCATGGAATGAAAAAGATTATATTTCATCATATCCTAGCATTATTTGGGTCAGAGTCACACATCATGAGTTTCACTTCCATTACCTTTGAGTAAACAACAGCTTTTAAAAAAACATTGCGTAATATTAAAATTTATCTAGTAACTCTTTTCTAGGGCTCTTTTACACCAACATTTAGCTAGGCTAGTGCTTTGGACTAGGAAGAGAGACACACTCTCTAAAAGCTCAAAAATACACAATAGCATCTTGAGTTAGGGAGTGTAAAATTCCATTGGTAACATATTGTCCTGGGAATCCCTTCCAACATAAGGGTCAAGCATTAGGTCGCATTGGTGTTGGCGAAGTTACTAACCCTGCTTTGTTGACATCGGTGTAGAGATTGCATGTATTACGGGGATCACTCTGAGGTATACCCACAATTATGAGTGGAAGCCTTTGAGTTGGTTTTGGGCTTGATACCATGCCCTTGCATGTGGATCGGATTGATGACTATTTCCCCAGGATGTACTGTTGTTTGTGGTGACCTTAGTGGCCTATCTCTCTAGGTTCTTACCCAAGGTGACTGTGGAGGGGAAAGTGTTCACGGTACCTGGAATCAACGTTGATCAAACTCATTCGGGCTCCTTGGAGGGTATACCCACGATTATGTGTGGGAACTTGCACTAGGGCATAATTCTGTTAAGCAGGTCGTCAACGTAAATTTTCCACCTTAGCCCCGCCCCTTCTCGTCTCGTTGTCGTGACGTTGGATTTCATCACCAACTAGTGGCTTCGATATTAGAAGGTATTGTTTGCTTGGTGATTGCTTCTAGATTTTGTTTACTAGTGTGTGTTGTTTGTTTTTCGAAGTTGACCATAGGATTTTCATTGACGAGCTTATTACTTGTTTACAATTGCTCCCCCACGACGTTCACGTAGGATGCAAGGTTTGTCTCTGAAACATCCAGAAGCTTCCCAACCTTTGCACACAACAACACCTGAGGGTACCCCTGAGGACTCTCCTCGTCCAGGTGAAATCCCTCTTGTTACTCTACCACACGTGAACATAAGTGACGTCCCAAAAGTTTTTACACCACCTCCACAAGAAGAGACCACTGATCCTCTTGCTGATTTTTGAATTACCAATACTATAGAGGACTATCGCATTCGTCATGGTGAACGACCTATTGGACGATTTAATACTTCTGAAGAAACCCTTTTTACATCTTCTGAATCAACTGTTGGGCCTTCTCACGGTGTAGTAGGCCAAGATCCTTTTTGGTCGGGTGATTTTCGAGGAGTCTTGTTTGGTACTGAGTCAACCCCTGTCTATGAAATCAACCCTCCTGTGTCTCCTGAACCAGAAACTGCACCAGAGACTACCACTTATCATTTTGTTCTCCCTCCCAAGATGGCCCATCTTGCAATTACTTCAAGTGTCCAAACCGAGATTCCTACAACTACTCTTGCCCCTATCAATACCCAGCGACCTCCTGAGGTTAACCCGAATTTACCCCCTGGTTACCATGCGTTGAATCCTTTGTTGAATGTTTCACATCCAACGCCTCCACAAACCTCGGCTGGTTCTCCAGGTAGTCCTCAGTTTCCTGGGCATCCTATTCCCGGTTTCATCCCGACACTTCCTCAGTTTCCTACTGGCAATCCTACTACTAGTAACACTATTCCGACTGTTGCACCAAACTTGCACATTCCTGTTGGTGGACAGGGTAGCACGTTTCCTTTTCCTTTTCATGGACACAACGCAGTTACCACGCAACCTACGGTTGGTACACAACTTCTGGGTGGAACTATACCTATGGTAGGAGGACCAACATCTCCTTTTGGACAAAACATACCTCCTGAGTTGGCTCAGTATTGGCAACAACTTTTATGAAACATACGTCTTGCTGGGGGGAAACCAACTGTCCCTCCTATAGGCCAACCATATCCAGGTGTGACTAATCCTATTTGGGGTTCGGGTCAAACTTCCCAAACTTAGGTCCCTGCCCAAACTCAAGGTTACAATCCTTGGGGCTACTACCCTATCCATCCACGACCAAACCAACCCGAAGCTTCCCTCTATGGACAATCTGCTTATGCTCCTACTGGTCTATCGAAGGGGCTTCCACCCCAAAGCCATCAGTATCCGCAAGTAAACCGACAGTTGCCTTTTCTTGCTACCTTGGATTTGCCAGATTTGACTAGGATTCTAAACGATCCTTTTCGTCACTCTCCCCAATGGCCTTCTATTCCTGCTAAGCTCCCATCAAATATTCCGAAATTTGATGGAAAGGCGGGAGGGGACCCTAATAATCATGTCATGAACTTTCATTTATGGTGTTCATCCAACTCATTGATGGATGACTCCATTCGTCTACATCTTTTTCAACGGACCCTTATTGGTTCGACTGCGAAGTGGTACCTTGAATTGCCATGAGGTTTCTTTTCTGATTTCAACACCTTAGCTATGGCTTTTCTCACACATTACCAGTTACCGATCCGTTACGATACTGGCACTGATATCTTGACTTCTTTTAAACAAACGAAAGGTACTCACATCTCAGACCATATCCATGAGTGGAGAAGGAGACGACGTCTCATCAAACTTGACCTCCCTGATCAGTTACTGGCTGAATGGTTCACGAAATATTTTGTGAATGAAATTGGTAAAGACATTGCTATGGGCAGTGTTGTTACAGAAGAGCAGGCTATTAGTCATGCTCAGTATCTTGATCTCATTTATTCACAAACGGGAACACTTTACACCCTACTACCTGATTTACCTCGTCCTGGTACTTCCAACACTTCTACTGCTCCAGTTGCTTCACATGTAGCTGATGGTGTGATTGGGACCACTCATACCCACTCACATTCCATTTCAACTACAACCCCAAAATCCAATCCTTCTAATGTTCAAAATGATTCGTCTCCTACCCCTCCTGTCGGTAAAACCTATGAAGTGAACGCTGTTCAATCTACGCCTACCGGTAAGAATAAATCCAAGAAGGGGAGAGGCAAGAATAAGGAGAGTAAAAACAATAATCAGACTGAGCAAACCAAATCCCCTACTGTTGAAGACCGCGATAAGCGCAAACCACACTATCCTTTCCTTATCTGTGGTGACAATCACTACATAAAGGATTGTCTGAGATGTGCCAAAGTTAATAAGTTCCTTCAAGGAACGCCAAACCCTTCTACACCGAGAGTCTTGTCTCAACCCTTCCCGTCTCAGCAACAGACTTCGTTGGTCATCCATGACCAACCATGTACCTCTACACAATCCTATGTTTTTATGTGCACCGGTGATTCCAAGAAAGATAATGTTGCACTTACCACTAGAGCTAAAGACTATACTCCTTCTAAGGAGAAGGTTGATGATTTACCTCCTGATCTGGTACAACCTTCTCCACCGAATCCACCCACAAACGGTCCTCTTCATATCGAATGATCAAACTTTGATATAGCGATACGACCACCCCTGAAAGGTGTCGTTAATAAATTGACATTCAACCCACATGTTCGTGCGGCCTAGAACTATAGAATTGTGGAAGATATGGCCCAAGCACCTTCAACAATGTCTTCCCTTGAAGTCCTTCAGTCTTGTCCTGCACAGCGAAGGGCTCTGTTGAAATCTATAGGTGGAATTGATCCCACGAATACGAATTTGATAGTCTTTGACTTGGAAGATCATGTTCCAAGGTTACCCCTACAACTTGCATTTCAAATACAAGTTGTTGTCACCAACAAGAGCATTTGTCGGACTGTAATTGATGAGGGTGCCTCTACATGCGTAATGTCTTTTACTTGTTGGAAAGCCATTGGCTCTCCCCTGTTAAATGAATCACAAAACACTTTGTGAGCCTTCAATGGATCTGGTTTTAAGCCTTATGGTGTTCTTCCATCGTTGCCTATCACTATTGAAGGTAAGACCGTCCCAGTTGAAGTGGAAGTTTTCGATACTCCCTTGGATTATAATCTTCTACTTGGACGTAGTTGGGTCGATTCTATGCGTGTTGTGGTGTCAACCTGTTCCGTGTCGTACGATTTCCTCACTAAGGAAAAGTGGTTACGGTTGATCAACTTTCCTTCTTTAACACCGATACTCGCACTGGCAACGTGCCGTTCATAGCTAAAACCCCGCCGGGTTACGAGAATGTTGGAGTCAGTCTTTTAAAAGACTCTTCGTTAATGGGTACTTTTCCCATACCACCACCACCCGATATTCCACGCCATTTAGTTGCATATATTAATATGATCTCTACTATGCCTCATGAACTTCTAGTGTCTGCAGACCCTTGGATAGTCCCTGATCCTGGAGATCATGTTCATTTCGGCGACGTCATGCCGTTAAGTCCGGTTGAGTCTGATTACCAAGCTATTCAATCGGCAACCCTGCTTACTTCTTCTTTTGATGAGTTGTCTCCTGATCCTTTTCATGTCGTCTTTCCCACTGACGAGATGATAATGTCCATCATGGAAGACACCCCTTGGGATGATGGACATCATCGTTCCATACTGTTTCTGGCACAACAGACTCTTGAGAATTATCAGTGGATTTCGACTCTGTCGACCGTTGTTGTTATATCAACGGTTTCCCAATCTACATGTGATGTGTTTGCTGAAGGGAACCTCAGTAACATTTCTCTCACAGTACCCATAGATATTTCAATTAAACCTGGGATTGTTGAGAACGTTCATATTGGTGCTTCGTGTTCTCCTAAAGAAATTGTCACTTATACTTCTTTGTTTAAAGAATTTCATGATATCTTTGCATGGAGTTACAAAGAGATGTCGGGTATTGACCCTGCTATTGTGGTCCACGAAATTAAGACATACCCCGAAGCCAAGCCAGTCCGGCAGTGCCTCTGTCCTGTCCATCCACATAAAGCGACAACTATTAAACTTGAAGTTGAAAAACATCTTAAAGCCGGTTTTATTTATCCCGTGGCATTGACAGAATGGGTTTCTAACCCAGTACCGATTGATAAGAAGGGTGGTAGTATACACGTTTGTGTTGATTATCGGGATATCAACAAAGCTTGTCCAAAGGAAACTTTTCCAACCCCCTTTGTTGACCAGATCGTCAATGATTGTGCCAGCAGTGAAATCTTTTCCCTCATGGATGGATTTTCTGGCTATAATCAAATCAATATTGCTCCTGAGGACCAACATAAAATGGCTTTTATTTGTCCTTAGGGTAATTTCGCCTACATAAAACTTCCTTTTGGTCTAAAGAATGCAGGTGCTACGTTCCAACGTGCTATGTCTTATGCATTTCACGATATCAAGCATATTGTTCAACCTTATTTGGATGATTTTTCGGCTCATTCGTTACATCGGGTCGATCACCCTAATCATCTCTGAGCAATTTTCCTTCGTTGTCGATTTTATCACATTTGCCTAAATCCTCATAAATGTGTTTCTTGCGTAGAATTCGGCCGTCTCCTCGGTTTCATTGTTTCACGCCATGGTATCCGGGTAGATCCTATCAAGGTTGAGGCGATTCTTAATCTCCCTCCTCCTTCTTCTTTATGCCAGTTATAAAGTTTGTAGGGGAAAGCAAACTTTCTTCGCCGCTTCATCCTAAATTACGCTGAGATTACTCGGGGTTTTACACGTCTTCTAAAGAAAGGTTCAGAGTTTTTCTGGGATAAAACTACTAACAATGCTTTTGAATCCTTGAAGTTGTCCCTCACGAAATCTCCTCTTCTTTTCCCTCTTGATTATAGTAGGGATTCCTTTCTTTATCTAGCTGTGTCCGAGTATACTATCGGCATGGTTCTCGTTCAAGAGGATGATTCCCATGATGAGCATGTTATATATTACTTGAGTCAAAGTTTAAATTCCATGGAAATTAAATACCAACATGTTGAAAAGCTGGCCTTGGCTGATGTCCAAGCAGTTCAATGTTTTCGTCATTATATTCTTGTCAGGAAAACTACAGTGATTTCCCATTGTAACCCCATGCAACATATAAAGACTCATCAATTGCTGGGGGGAAAATAATTCAAGTGAATTGTTATTCTCCAGGAGTTCGATTTGGAATTCGATCGAGCGACGTCGAAGAAATCCTTAGTTTTCGCTGAGTTAATTTGTGATTTTCCCCACACTGCCACGGAAAAAGTAGTAGTCGATTCGTTACCTGACAAATAACTTTTCCTTATCAGTACCGACGATATTTGGTACGGAGATATCATTATCTATCTCCAAACTCAAAATTTCTGGCCTGCTTTGTCTAGTACTGAATGGCGTCGCATCCGTTATCAAGCACGTCATTATATTATCCTTGGCGATACACTTTACCGTCGAGGTATTGATTCTGTGTTTCAGCGTTGTTTAACTTTTGAGGAAGCCGAGAGAGATTTGAATGACTACCACTCTGGAGCATGTGGTGGTCATATGTCTAGGTATGCTACTACCCAAAAAATATTACGTGCAGGATACTTTTGGCCTTCATTGTTTCATGACTGCATTACTGCTGTTCAGAAGTGTCATGCCTGCCAGACCTATAATCAGAAGATTCGGTCACATCCTGATCCCCTTCATCCTATGGTATCAATAGGTCCTTTCGCTAAATGGGGCATTGATTTCATGACATGTCACCCTCACTCGGCCGGGGGGCATGGTTATATTATTGTAGCTGTTGATTATTTTACAAAGTGGGCCGAGGCGATGCCGACATTTGATAATACTGGGAAGACTACAACGTTATTTCTTTTCAACCATGTCATCACTCATTTTTGTGTTCCTCAGGCTATCATTATTGATCACGGTAGTCATTTTAGGAATTATATGATGTCTGAACTTACAGAGAAGTTGGGCCTTTGTCATGATAGCTCAACACCCTATTATCCACAGGCTAATGGCTAGGTCAAAGCTATTAATAAGGTTCTCATCACTATGATTCGATGGATGATAGGAATACATAAAACCAGCTGGCACACAATGTTATTTTTGGCATTGTGGGCATATCAGACATCTGTTAAGTCTGCCATGGGATTCACGCCTTTTTGATTAGTTTATGGCATGGAAGCCATTCTGCCAATAGAATGTGAAATATCATCTTTGAAGCTAGCTGTAGAGCTCTTACCTAATACTTCTGCCGAAGAGGAACGTCTGTTGTATTTGATGCGATTAGACAAGACTCGCTGAGACGCTACTCTTGTAATCGAAGCCCAGAAGAAACATGTTAAGGCACAGTATGAAAAACATGTCAAACCTCGTGTCTTCTCTGAAGGAGATTTTGTTCTTTTGTATGAACAAGATAAAGATGTCTTAGGAGCTGGGAAATTCGAACCAATGTGGCGTGGGCCTTACATTGTTAGCAAAGTTTTGGAAAAAGGAGCGTATGAGCTAGTGGATTATGATGGGGTACCTTTGAGTGAACCCAGAAATGGGTTGTACTTAAAGAAGTACTATGCATGAGTCATTTGTGCATGAAGTACTTGTATTTTATGTATCATACTGATGTGTGTGTTATTTTTTTTTAGTTTTGCGTTTGACGTTATTTGGTCTCTACCCTTACGTGACATTGTGTTTGATTGCCAGATGTCAGAGTATTCTCTACCTTATATTGTCTTCACCAACGGTGCTAGCCGTAGTACTCGAAACCTAGCTTCCGCTGCATGGGCAATCTATGCTCCAACAAACGAGCTTATATCTTTACGAGGTGTATGTCTGGGGAGGGAAACCAACAACATCGCAGAGTATAGCACTGTTATTGAGTTATTGGTTGATGCTATCTCTCTTGGAATTCATCGTTTGGTTGTGCGACTTGACTCGCAGCTAGTAGTGCTACAACTAAGTAATGTCTACTCTATTCGAAGTCCTACTTTATTAAGGGTATATTTGCAGATTCGCCTCTTGGAACGACATTTTGATCATATTGAATATCAACATATTCTGAGAAGTCTTAATACATTGACAGATGCTTTAGATAATTATGTATTGGACAGACATTTAAATCACTTATAAATCAAACACATTAAAATGTATACAAATTTAAAGTAAGCCGGTAGAAACCGTGTATATATATATATAACGATCAAAGTTTGTTTTTACAAAATGTGTCCGAAGACCAAAATATCAAAAATTGAAGCTCATGGCTTCTACATAATGATATCATGACATCAATGATGTTCACGATAGCACACTAATGTCCTAGCAACTCTGCGGAGCAAGTGACCCATAGAGGCAAAAACTCCCACAGTGTGACGCTGATCACATCGTGGAATCTCCTCCAGAGTCATATTTGGAACATCTGCCATCAGACCCTCTAAGTACTGTCAGATAGTCCTCAGCGTACTGTGGAAATGCTACTACTGCTTCTCCTCGATGCTGGACAGGAGAACTACCAGCAGGTCTATATTCCCCAACGTCTGTGTTATCAATAAAAATTTGGTGTTAGTCTTCGGGTAAAACTATAAAACCAAAAACATTTAAATATGATTAAAAATCCAAAAACATTTAAAAACTTAAAACAAATTTGGGTACTTCTTACTGAGGTCTCCCCACTGTGCATCCTCAAGTAGTGCAAGGTCAGGATCATCGCGGAAATCCAAGCCCACGTATGCATAATCTTCTATCATCAGAACCTGGCCTCGAAGCCAGTCGAAGAAGGTATCGTCATACCTGACGATCGGTCCTACCACATGATGGGCCATGAGTTGACACCATCATAACATCCATGGATCTCTGGGACTTGGAAAGTGCCACTTAGCCTGAAGCCCAAACACATGGACCCTCTCACAAAATAAAGACACCAATAATGATCCATATCCGAACTATTTTAGATCTCCATGCCTGCACTTAGTCAATTGCTTATTGAGATTGCATAATACTGCGTCAGCCCAGTTGAAGACCCGAGGCTCAGTACACTTGATGGCATACTGAAAATAGCTCTGTAGAGCCATATGTGGAGCAACACTACCCACCATCCAAGCAATGGTAAAGAGAATGGTGCAGAGAGTTAAATCAGTCACTCCCCAAATAGCCACTTTCCCTTTCTGCCATTCAGCCTTAGGCACGCAGCACTGCCTGCAATACTCACTCATTTTTAAGCCCCCCCTTCGGCTACGGGTCAAACTGATGTAGGACCCTCATCTGGATAACCCAGTCAAGAAATAGATGTCCTCAATGTCAATAGTCAATGTGTGAGCTCCGACATTAAAAACCTGTTGGTCCAGATCCCACATCCGGACTAAGTATTCCAGCAATCGAACTTGGGCTCTCATGCCCGGAATGCGAAAATATTTCAAGAGACCACAATCTCTTAAGGTAGCAATGGTCGGAGGGTGATTTTCAGCATTTGTATTATCTTCCTCGTGTTTCTGTTCTCTCCATTCGAGCACCATGATGATGACTATAAACCTGCATGGGAAACATATGAAGATGGTTAATACTCTTAAACATGGGAAAAATTCTTTCTTTTGGCTAAACGGTGCATAAAATTTTAAACTTTGTGTTGTTCGCAGGTGGCCTATGGCAGACAGTGCAAACTTCTCACATGTTGCCTTAGGCCCGCTTGCGAGAATGAAGCATTCTCGCATGCCTCGTATGGGCAGCCTGCGAGAATTCTTCTACACGCATAGGGTTTTAAAAATGGACTTAAAACTTGATTTTTAACCAATGGAAACACAAATTTGAACCATGAAAAGCTAGAGAACGGAGAACTTACCAATCTGATCCAGACGGCTCGTGGAATGATCGCCCGAAGCTCCCATAATTCAACACTGAAGGTAGAAGGTAAAATGGAGGTTTTTTGAACTCAAATGGTAAAAGGGTAAAATGATATGATAAAATGTGTTATGGATTTATTTTATTTACTTTTTACTATCTCCAAAGTGGATTTTTTATGATTATTCATTATTTAACCCTAATTACTAATATGGAAATGAGTAAAATGACTTGCAGGTAACAAATACGGATGATTATGGATAAAACTTTTATGGTGTGATGTGAATTTGTTTGTTTTCTATGGTTTTGACTTAAAACCTCAAGCGCCTTTTATTCATTCTTGTGCTTGCGAAAAACATAAGAACACGATCGAGCGTTGTTTTATCTCTTTTCCGGGCTCGTTGTGGTTACACGAAAAAGGAACCCCCCTAGAGTTATCTTTAAGCTATTTTCAGACTCTCTAAACATGAAAAGATTGCCGAGCGATCTTGCTATTTTCACGCTCATTAAAGTATTTGAAGTTACGCATCCTTCGAGTGATAGTTTAACCCTTTTTCGGTCTCATTGGACTATTGTATGAAAAAGGAACTGAGAGAGTTATCTTTTGAGTGTTTTTCCAAACTCTATAATCTTGAAAAACCTTCGAGTTTACTATCTCTAGACTCGTTAAACAAACATTGACAGACCCGTGATGGAACCGAACCACTCCTTTTTAGGGTTCGTTAAAAATACTCCGAGGGACTCATCCGAAGGATGAGCTTATATCAACAAGCATATGTGATCCTCTTCAAGCTTGTGTAAAAATAAAGAGGTACTTGCCAGAAATGGTGGGGGAAAATTTGGGAAAGGGATATGTTTCATCTTTGTGTTAATTGGCAGTAAGTGTCG